>PVIR01013348.1:0-42600 GCA_004026965.1 Petromus typicus
GCGTAATAGTCTGCATGTACT
This sequence comes from Petromus typicus, assembly GCA_004026965.1. NCBI lineage: Eukaryota > Metazoa > Chordata > Mammalia > Rodentia > Petromuridae > Petromus > Petromus typicus. The sequence continues at coordinate 22 of PVIR01013348.1, forward strand.
CAACAGCACTGCGCTCTATGCATACTGATGGTAAGGTGATAATTTTTATGTTATGTGTATTTTACTAAAATTAAAAAGGAAGAAGAAGAAGGAAAAATGAGGATTTTCAGAGCTTAAAATCAAAGCAGAGCTTATTTTCAGGGATGATCCCCAACAGCTCAGAAGAGGGCTGATGTGCCTATAAATGAGTAGATTTCCACAGAACTAAGAGCAGAACCACCTGAAAGGGCTGCTTCTGTGTCAGAGCCAGTCAAACGCTGGCCACATCATATGGTTCAATCTACCAGAAAGGCAAAGGAAGACAAATTCTTTAATGAAGTCCAAGAAAATGTGCATTCTTACTATTTAAGTTAAATTGCAAAATATTTCCTAAGGCAATTGCTCTCAAACTAATAACCCAAATAGCAAATATTTTCCATTTTCAATCATCTTAAGTCAATTTGAAAACAGCTTTTTATTTTTTAATGGAGAAACTCATATTGTCTTCACTTTTTTCAGTGTGAAGTGGAGTTGCCAAAATTGCCTTTGGTCCACATTTGTCTTTTGTGTTCAAATGGGAAAATTTCCATTTTCCCATTTCACTCTGAAAGCTTTCAAAAAGTTTGGACAGTACCCAGCACTGTCCCCGTAACTCACTTCATCACTTCAGCACTAGTTCTTGCAGCTGGCAGACACCAAATGCCAACTTTCTGCTTCAGTCCTGGTCAAAATCCCACAGAAGAGTTTGGTACCAATACTCACTGACCCGTCTCTGAATTGAGAGTCTAACTTCTTAACAAAGTAGCAGAATGAAAAGAATAGGCTTTATTTATCATGTATAATTGACCAGGAGCTGTGAGGCTCAGACTTTGCTGTATATAGGAATCATTCCAGGGGATATTGTGTTTTAGAGGGAAATTTCTAAGTAGATTTCATGGAAATTTCTAAGTAAATTTTGATTCAATACATTGGAATAGGATCTAGGATTCTGTTTTTTTTTTAAACAAAAATTAACTTAGGTGAAATATAAGTAGTCCATGAATTGGTTTTTGAAGAATAAATTATATCAGATATTATTTTTTGCTAAGGAATATTAAAATCAACCTAATAATATTATTATTTTAAGTTGACATTTTAGCATTCTGAGGACCTTTCCATTTATAATATATCTGAAAAATACGTTTAAACTTTGGAAATATTTTGAGTCTGTGAATGGATAAAATACTGTATTATATAATTTGCCACAGCTTTTCTGCCATCTGGACAAGAGCAATGGTAATTTCTTCTCATTGTTTCTAGTGTTAATATGGGAAGAGGAAGATCAAAGAGTAAAATATGACAGACAACGTTGAGATCACCTTGGTGAGGTCAGAAATAAAGGTCAAAAGGTAATATAAGCCAAATAAGGGAATTTTCAGAGGAAAAAGCAAAACAAGCAACTTTTAGAGTAGAGAAATGGAAAATCAAAGAGCTCTCTGGCTAATTTTACTGCTCAAATGGGAATATAGGATGTAAGGTATTAAATCCTCTGCTGTAATTAAAAAGCTCCAAATTTATTTATTCATTTATTGCTAAGGATTAACCCCAAAGCTTTATACTGAGCTACATTCTCAGCTTTTTAATTTTTTTTTTTTATTTTAAAGCAAGATCTCACTAAGTTTGTATGTTGTCCAAGCTGGGCTGGAACTCATATGATCCTCCCCCCTCAGCCACCCACAGTGCTGGGATTGTAGGCATGTACCACCACGGCCAGATTAAAGTCTCAATTTAAAAATGTTTGCACAAATAAAATGTTCTGTTCATTTCAGATGTCCATTTTTGAATTGGGTCTTTAAATTGGGGTGGACTGTGTTTTTAAAGCCCTTTATATACTCTTTCCCCTTGCTTGCTTGGACTTGTGTCTTCTGTTTAGATCCATTGGTTCTATAGAAGCCTGAAAATGTGAGGCAGAAATATCTCCAAAGAAAGGAATCTTTAACCTCAACTTCACAGGCATTTGTTGGAGTAGCTCTTCACAGCGTGTTTGCAGACTGAAACAGAGACAGTACTTGTTCTTTTGGGAGACAGAAAGTGTATTCAGAAAACAATGGGAAGTTTATATGCCTGCGAGATGGAACAAATGACATACCTGCATTTATAAGAGAAGAGTCTGACATACATCATATTAGTGAGAGTGATTTTGCTTTCTTGTCTTTCAGATTGCTCAAGAAATGAGACTTTAGAACTGAAAAATCTGAGGAGTTTCCTTGGTGAGGGAAACAGATAAGCTCAGACATACAGGAAAGAGAGAGTTCCAGTTGCAGTGTAAGACCTAAGTAAGTGAACAAGTGTGTGGATTTTCATACATTAGCATGGAAGGATGTGGTCTAGGGGAAGATGAGATGGAGTGGCCAGGCCTTCTCAGAACTGAATGACGACGTATGGCCATATTCTGCTGAAGGCTTCAGACTTGGCTTTCCTCAGATAGTGTGTCCTCCAAGCTGAGGGAAAGCTCCCTCTCACTGCCTACCCAGTGCCTACTTATCTTGATCCTTCATACTTGCTATTTCCAGTGAGTAGATTCGATGTGTTCTCTGTCCTAGTCCTGAGTCAGTGTAGGCTCGTCTAACTACTCCTCTGTCTCTGGGGATCAGAACTCAGGGAAAAGAGGCAATGGACAACCACTTAGTTCCCCAAATCAGTTGTGCAGGTTTTGCTGCAACTCCACTTTTGAGCCCTGGCTGTCACCGGGGACTGCCAAGCCCCTGTGAGTGGAAACTTCCTGGCTTTTCTCTCTCTTGGATAACTCTTTTTGACCTTGATCTCTTTTGTCCAGAATTTCTTTTCAAAATAATGTTTTGCTTTTGTTCGGCTAAATTTGTTCCAGGGACTTTTAATTCTCTTAAAAAATACAGTATCTTATAATTAATAGTGCCAAAAACATGTAGAAAGGAAGGAAGACTCACTGCTTCAAATATCTTTGAATGCTTTAGGTTGACTTAGTGGAGATAAAAGGATGAGACTGATTTTAAGGGTAATAACTAGCTGCATACACACATTTATCCTTGTATAACATAATCTGAGATATCAGTGTGCCATTTTCACTTTTAACTATTCTGAATATTGGCAAGAGAAAGCAAAGGTAAGTATTTAAATTTATAACATTTTAAGAAAATAGTTCGGTAGTGGTATTTGCTGCTTGATTTTATCTTGTTCCAATTTATTTGCTGACTGTGTCTCTTTTGCCCAATTACAAAGTTATGTTTTATTTTAATTTTCCTTATTATATCTGAGAAAGGGACTGCTTATCATAGCATCTCAGTGAATAGGGCATAGATATTATATACGTGTATGTAGAGACAGTTTTAAAAGAATACCCCATACAAGTTAAGTATGGAATATATGTGAACTAATTAGGAGTATGATTATAGTGATTATGATAGAGATGGAAAAGATAAGGTCCTAAAAGTAGGATTAGAATGAGTTAACTCTGGCCTGAAGTTCTAAGGTGGTTGAAGTATTATTCAACACCTCTGGCCCCCTTTCTTCACATGTGAACACACACTGGATGGTCAGCCTTGGGGAGAAGTCTGGTCTCTCCAGCTCCCACAAAGACTCACAGGCAAGGATGCTCAGGATGCCAAAGGAGAACTCTGAGCAGTGAGATGTTTACTGTGGCCCCAGCCTGCTTATCCCAAATTTGATGAAAACTTCTCAAAGGGAACCTTCATATTCAAAATTATCCACATCTGCTTCTGTATGTTCCTTTGCCCTGGTGCAGAGCTAAAAGATCCCCCAAAGTCTCATGTGCTCATGCACAGAGCTTTTGAAAGGTGATTGGTTTACCAGGGTGTCTACCGCTGACCTGGTTAGCAGCGTGATCTGGATGGCAGAGTAAGTAACTGTGGGCATGGCCTAGAAGGGTCATCCTTCCTGGCCCCTCCCTTAACCCTGTCTGCTTCCTCACCACCGTGATCTGAATGGCTTTTGCTTTACCATAGCCCCCTGCCAGCCTGTCCTGTCTCGGAGCCAGCCAATGATCGACTGAAACGTGAGGCAAAATAAATCTGTCTTCCTTTAAATTGCCAGTAATTGGATATTTTGCCCCAGTGATGAGGAAAGTGACTAAGACATTGTTTATTTTAGGAGGTAACACCTTTTAGAACAATAATTATTCATGAAAAACATATGAGTATATTTCTCCTAATTATAAAGCGCAGCTCATTAGCTTTGTAATTGCTAGAAAAAATTTTGTAGACTATAAAGTCAGTGAATAAGGCAAATGATTTTGTAAGTTTGTTGATTTAATAGATGAGGAAATATATGAAAAAGTAAAAAAATGAGATCCTGTTCTGACATGTTTATTGAAACTTTTGGCAGTTTTGGGTGCAGCCACCCCAGTAATGCATATTCATAGATAACCTGGCAGATCAAATAACTGTCGTTCTGGCTTTAATTGGGAACTTGCTATCTTAATGGTAATTCTGGACAGGAGAATAACAGAGTGAAGGGCCTGGCCATCGCCTTACTGCTGCCTAGAAAAACAAATAGGATCCTTAGGGTTTAATTAGAGGATGTATAATCACACCTAAAGCATGCTGATGCCAAAATGGGAAACTGAATGTCTGGAAGATGAGTCTGGATTTGGTCAGTTGCCTTTGGAAACCAAGTTCATGAAGTCGTGCCTGTCCAAAGGAACAGTGATACTCCCAGCCGATTTATACACAGGCAAACATGAGCTGGCTACAAAGCAAAATGGTTCAGGGGATTTCAAATTGTAAGAAAACTAAGATGATGATTGGCATTGTCAGGAGTCACATAAAAAGAGATATTCTGAAATGAGGAACAAGTACATGCATAAAACACACCTGTTCTCTGGAACACATGAGCAGGATGTTGCTTGGCTTCAGAGTCTGCCTAGGAAAAGAATGAATGTAGGACCATCCCTCGTCACACAGGCTCAAGGGAGAGGGTCAGAACAGAAACACAGAGAATTGTTCCCTTATTAATAGGGGATTTGTTACATTTCCCAACTCATAGCAGCAACCATGGGTGATAACCTAAACCATATAAACTATGTTTTTTCCTATAAGACACACCTGTGATAAAATTTATAATGTAGGCATCATAACAAATTAACAATAATAATTACTATTAAAATGGAACAATTATGAGTAAGCATTATAGGGAGAATTATATGAAAGTGGACTCCCAAAGCACCTCCCAGCACTGAGCTTCCTGGTGATGTGAAGTGACACGAGAGGACACAAGACGAACAATATAGGCCTAGTGATGCAGCCTTAGGGACTCAAGAAAGGTTCATTAAACAGAAGCACTCTGAGTCTTTGACAATCCATCTGGTAGCTCCAATAGCTACTAAGTGGCCAGGGGCAGGTAGCATATACGGCATGGACATGTTGGACAAAGGGGTGACTCATGTTCCAGGTGAGGTGGAGTGGGTAGGTAAGAAATGTTCAAACTCAAAGGGGTACACAATTGAAAACTTATGAGTTTTATTTCTCGGTTTTCCCATTCAGTCTTTTCAAACAGGATTTACCACCAGCAACAGAAACAGTGGAAAGTGAAAGCACAGATCGGAGGAATCACTCGCTATACCTTTTCCTTTCATGCTTCCATCGTCAAAGTTGTATATATCTCCCACTCTCTCTAAAGCATTAAAATATTAATAAGACAGATAGGACCTCAGTTTCTGCTTTTTCTTTCCAAAGGTATGAAAAGTTTATGTTTTCTTTTATTCTTCATGGTTTTAGGAATATCTTCAACAAAACTGTCTTTATCTGTGCAGCAGATTCCACCTAAAATGTGCTTTGTGCTTAGGAATAAAATTTCAAGTTTTGTAGGATATTTATATTCTGTCTCCAGAAAAGGTAACTCAGTGTCTCTGAGATGCTAGGACTCTACCCCACATAGTATGTATGGCAAATGATTAACTTGTATCAATCAGATTACAGTACAATGTAACTTATGTGTGTGGTCCAGGGGTGAAAATAAATGGAACAGAAACTCAGGGAAAGGCTGCTTTACAAGGTCAGTACACTCAGCCCCGCTTCTTGAGAGGCACAGGCGAAAATGGGCAGGAATGTGTAGAGCGGAGCAGTTCATGAATACTCAGCCATGAAATGGAAAATCAAAGTGAAATAAGTATGACTATAAAAATCTTGGTCTAGTAATAGGCAAATATCAATACCTACTTTTCTTTCAGAGATATACTAAATATTTACATATCAAAATTGGTAGGTAGGAAAAGGAAAAGATTTAAGAAAGGAATTTAAACTGTATTTGACTGACATGTGGTTTACTAAGCTGAGGTAATAATAGCTGAGCAATTAAAATAAATTTCCCATCTAAATATGTCTTCCAGTTTAGGATCCCTTGGAAAAAAATTTCCAAAATGAGTTATAAATTTTCATGGGGTGACACATGGTCTTATTTTCCAAAGACTTTGATTTAATATTTGAATGCAATGATTTTTGACTTTGTTAGTATAAAATATTTAAACTTAAAAAGAAACTACCTTAATTTGCTTATGCATAAGCCTATTAAAATATTTCTATGAGCTCTTGTTATGTTTATTCTCTAGAACATAACCTATCTTTGAAGTGGTATATTAGTTTTTAAAAAGTCATTCCCAAGCTGAATAATTAGACTGCAAACAAAAGCTATTCTTAGAGTAGAACCCACATATAAAACTATGCACATTATGCTTTTATTCAAATAATTTTCTTATAAAACTTTGTTATTGTTAGAAGTCTATATTCAGAATGGCAACTTTTGTTTTTGATGATTGCCCCATCCTGAAACAATTTCTCCTCTGTCCAATTAAACTAGAATTAGGAGCACATTTGGAGGCTTAAACCTCTCAACTGCCTGCTTCAGCAATAAAGACCTTCGGTGGTTCTGTTCATTTGTGTCTTCAAGGAGGGCTCAAAAGAAAATGGAGTCAATTCCTTCAAGGTTTTTGGAGAGAGAAAGGTTGCTTGTTTGATCTTAGCATGCTGGGTACTTTTTTTATTGGCTGTTAAACATAACATATCATAGCCTCTTCTTGTTTTTCTGTTACATTCTCTTATTGTAAATCACACAACACCATCCAACTTAATGTAAATGCTCAATTCCAAATGGATTTATCATTCTAGTTGATAGAAAGGCTTCCAGGGTGTAAGAAAAGTATTCAATGGTTTGATTAATATTCCACAGGCTGCTAAAAATATATTCATGCATTTTAGACAGTTAATTCTAGAGTACAGATATACATTCATGCTCTTTTAGACCTCTTATTCTATGATTGCAAGTGTAGCAATTGGCTAGGTTATGGCTTCGACAATATGATCATAGCTCCAAAGGAACTTCTTTCCAAACATTTAACAGCAACTCAAGTTGTTTACATATGTTTGTTAGGTGATTTTCCTATAGCTTTGTGCCAATTGCTGCCATGGTATTTGGTAAAAATCATCATTAAATCAAGACACCTGCACTTAGTTAAATTTCCCCCATAGAGAGAATCATAGGAAAAGTACAGTAGCTGATTGGAGGCCAGCATCATTAAGTAAATACAGGTTTTAGAAAATGAATTCAGACTACAAAAATGGAGCTGTGTAATTAAACATCAAATAGTCCAAATAATAAAAATCATAGATTAACTGTCTTTCGGTTCTACTCAGATCCTTTAAATATTGCCTCACCACTTGAGAATTGGTTCTTTCATCAGAAGAGTGCCTATCCTTAAAATTTGGGAACTTCAGCTCATTTGGAGCACCAATCATCTGTAGAAAGTAATTGGCATCTTCTTCCAAAGTTTCGAATTTCCCTACAAAATCATAGTGGATCAAGCATGGGTAGCAGAGTTTGCTGACCTTCTCCCAGTGAATGTCCATTCCAACAGGACGGTGAGAGTCCAGCAAATAGTGGATGAACTCTTTGAATTTGACTCCAGATCCATTATTTAATGCTTCTTCACAGGCGTTTGGTCGGTATTTCTGTATAATTGCTTTTCCAAATACTGGATGATAGTAACTATTGGGGTGTTCGAATTTGTCCCGAAATGCTGACACTAATCTTTCCATGGGATCACGAACAAACACAGCTTTGGTGTAGGTATTTAAGCGGGTATATATCCCTTTTAAGTCAAAGCTATCTAGCTTTTTCAAGTGCTTTCCGTAGTGGACAGCATCGTGGGAGATATTGTAGGGAGAAGAAGCCAAACCGTTCAGTACCATCAGAACCCTTTTCCAGTTGGAACACCCAGCCTTCGGCACTTCACAGTATAAGATTTTGTGTTTGTCCTCTACGTAGATCCTGGATACCACGTGAAAAAGATGTGACTGATGACTGCTCACCACATCATATTTCCTGCAAAACTCCTGAAGGAAGGACCTGCGTTTCTTTTGGGTTTCATTCATTTTTTTCCATTTGTTGTCTTTGACTAAACTTTTGTTTAAAGGCTGAATATCCAATGGCCAATTCATTTTACTGGACTTCTTGGAAAGAATCTTAGTTCCTTGATGTTTTTTGACCAGTTTACTTGCTGACGACCCTGTGACCTTACCCAAAGCTTGATCTTCTGTTTCCGAGAGGTTGATCTTTGTTAACTCCCTAGGAGGTCTGTCAGAGTTGAGTAAATGTTCCTTTTTTCCCTTTTGATCTTCAGGGATGTGAAACTTGGAGTTCTGTTAAAATAGAAAGGAGAAATGTTGGAAGCACATTCACAAATGTGGGTATAATAGATAAGAAATTTAACATACTTGTTTAAAAATACTACTGAGGATACCATACTTTGTATAAACTGCCAGAAACAGTTTAGCAAGCCATGTTGAATATCATTTGGTAGTGAGCATCTTCACAGAAAACATAACAGTGAAAACCAAAAATGGAAATTGCAGGATGGAGAAGAAAGAGCCTTGGATTTTCACCCTTAATTTACCTACAGTGTCATTAAATGTAACGACTCTTTGTGTCAGTGACTGTCAGTAGCCATTTTATATAATTTTGGGAAAAATCATTTCACAATTAAATTATGATTAGAGTTTGAAGCCTCAATGATTCTGTGATGCTATGTTGCTTAAGGGGAAGAGTACACCATCTGAAAACATCCTTCTTTTGGTTTGTTTGTTTGTTTTTTTGAGACAGGGTCTTGCTTTGTAGTTTGGGCTGATTTTGAACTCAGCAGTCTCCTGCCTCTGCCTCCCCAGTGCAGGAATTATAAGTATGAGCCACCACACCCGGCACTGTGATATGTGGTACTGATTACTGGTAGACATGAGTCACCACACCTAGTATTGCTGTTTGCGGTTACTGGGGATGGAACCCGGGATCTTGCACTTGCAAGGCAGGTGCTGGAACCACTGAGCTAACTCCCTGACCCTGACATTCTGTTTTTTTAAAAACTGAGTAGTAATACAAAAAGAGGAAGTTTTCTCCTGGGAATGGTCAACTTCTTTATCAGTTTAACTCATTCTACCTACTGTTGTGACAACATTTTGCTCATCTCACTGTCCTAATCAACAAAAGCTCTTCATCAACCTCTGATCATCATCGGTTTGAGATCTTCATCATCATAGGATCACCATTGCCCTTTGAGACATCTGATATTCTCTCCAATTTTAAGATCTTCATGAATTTAGGATTATTGCTGCCCTCTGAGTCATCTGATATTCCCTGTGAATCCAATAAGTAGTAGCAAGCTCAGAGTGTCATTGTCTTTGCTTTCTCCAAGGCATTGACTTCCTGTTCCTCTGTGTATTTTGATACGATACAAGTCTTTCCTGTCTTTTTTTTTTCTTAGCCTTCACCATCCCTCTTTCTAGGCAGTTGGAGGATTGATTGCTCTCTGATTGCTCTCAAGTGATTCTTGTGGTATTAATGAAACTGTTATTTAGTGTATCTGAGTGTAATAAGAAATGTATTTGGACTGAAATTTTTCTTTTTTTGGAAGGCACAATTTAATGCACAGGGTAGTTTAAAGTCATAAACTATAACTTAAAAATTATAGTAAGATAATCATCAAATCCTGACAATCAGCTTTATATGAATTTTCAAAATGTGATATATTTTCCTTCTTGGAAAATCTTTTACATTTTTGAAGTCATTTATCACAGTAGCTTATTAAATATGGTCATAATATTATATAACTGTGTGCATATAGAGACCTTATTTCTCAAGAGAAGAATAACAAAGGAATTCATATGAGTCTAGTTGGTGTTCTGATATGTAAAACTCTATCAAAAGTACAGACATTTTAGTTTTCTTGCTTGAAGAACAAGTCAGCCTACTTCACATGAACTGTTCGCCTGACTACATCCATACTTCCTCTAACTCTTGTGGCTGATGAAGAAAGACACTGAGACTTCCAAAGTGATATCCTCTAATGAGAACAAAAATTGTTGGACAACAAGTTTGGCTTTTAGTCTGGGCAAACTAAGGAGGCTTTCTATAGCTCTGAGCAGAGAAGTAAGATGACCTCATTTAAACTTAGAAATGATGGGGGCCGGGGATTTAGCTCAGTGGTTCTGGTGTCTGTCTTGTAAGCATAAGGGCCCGGGTTTGATTCCCTGGGTGTGAAGGGAATACAATACTGGGTGTGAAGACTCACACCCAGTGGCAATCAGTACCACGTACCACAGTGCTGGGCATGGTGGCTCACACCTGTAATCCCAGCACTCGGAGGCAGAGGCAGGAGGATTGTTGTGATGTGAGTCTGAGGCTGAGCTCAGGGCCAGCCTGAACTACAAAGCGAGACCCTGTCTCAAAAAAAAAAAAAAAAAAAAAGATGATGGAGAAAATAAGACTGGAAAACAATACACAGGGCTTTCCTTATGTTGCTAGATAAATAATAAATAAATAAATGATACACTCAGAAGGAAAAATGTGATGCCACCAGCCTAAAGATAGAGGCTTTATGGACTAAGATATACATCTACAATCTATATCTCCAGTGTTTGGAATTGTCTATAACTCATAATAGTTCTCTTGAATTTTGTTAAATGAATGAATTAACAGCATTGTGTATTCAAGGATGACAAGAAATTTTCTGGCTACCTTAATGAAAAAGCAATTCGGAATAAATCTATGAATGGAGCCATTTTTAGCAACCATAGTCCTTCCACAGTCCTACTGCAAGAAGACTCTGTGAAAAATCCCTAAATACCACCTATCAACTTGTACAGTCCTATAAGAGAGCTTCTCCAAATTTTTACACTACTGAATTATTTATTGGGAGGTCTCAACTTAGAAATTATTTGTTTGCTGTCTTCTGCAAGGATTTCCACAATGTCAAAGCCTTCTGTCCTTCTTTTTTCCCATTACTGACTCATGAAGTTGTCACCAGTAATGTACAACTTGATTGTAAGTTTGAAAGCTCATAGGATTATTGGTTGGTATTCTAGGAGGAACTTAGCATGGGCCTGAAATAAACTTCCCATGACACTTCTATTTCTGCTTGTTACCTCTGTATATGATAATTGTAATCAATATTATTATTATTTTAGTAGTAGTAGCCACACTACTTTGTTCCAGTGACATAGTGAATGTCAAGATTCCTCGAGTTGTCCATTACTATCCACACTCTAATTTGTGTGCACGTATGCCTAATTAGTTCTCTTGTCTGTTCCACAGAAATAAAAACACAACTGGCCTTCCAGCTGCACCCTGTGGATCTTTTGCTCTGTAAGTCATAAAATTCCCATTTAATCTTTAGGGACTTCTGGAATGTTAGTTTCCCATGACTTCCTCCAAAGGACGTCCATCTCTCTATTTCCTACTCTGCTTCCCTTGTACTTTCTTAAGAAGGTGAAATTTCACTTCCTGGAAGCACTTGTCCTTAGGCCAAAGGCAAGGAGCTGTTTCTCTGCAGTCTATTCTGCTTTTGGGACAGCTTCCAGCAAAACCTGCAGCTTCTGTGAGACATATGTGTCCTGCTCTCTATCTTCTCACCACCTCTTATCACTGGTCTCTTCATTCCAGGCACTGAAGACTCTGGCTTCCAGCTCAGACTTGGGCTTCTCATCCCAGCTGTTGTTATTATGTACAGTGACTGACATCAAATCAACTCTCTTCTCTAGCCAGCTGGCCTTTAACAGAAGAGTTTTTTTTTTTTTTTTTTACTTTGCCAGCTCCACACTCACCATCTTTCAGTCCTCCAAGCTTTACCTTCCAGGGTATTATTATTTCCTGTTTTTCAGTACTCTGCTTCTTTTCACTACATGATCAGGGAAACTATTAGTAGCCAGCACAACTGGTTTTTCATCGTTTCGCTCGGCTTTCTGTGTTCATCTTGTCTAAGCTGCATTCCTCAGGATTCTCTGCCAGAGCATCCTGCTGATATTCCTCACAGCACTAATCTCAGTGTGAAATGATTTTCATATTTCTTATATTTCTTTCTACTTCCATTGCATGGCAAAATAACTACTGGGATCTTCCCTCTCTCGTTCTCTACAGTACTTAGCACATTGTCCAGGACACAGAAGATGATCGATGTACAACAGAGGAATAAGCATATGTGGCTGTGATTTAATGGTGGACTTTGAAGTAATTATTTTATGACCTTGTTGAAGAAAAATAGGGTTCATCAAAAGGTCACGTTTAGCTTAGATAAACAGTTGACCGATTCTTGTCAAGGAACTGACAAATCAGTGTTCAAACAAACCCTTGGCAGAATAGAAAACAAATAAAACAAGCACCTGTAGATCTGCATGTGCTCAAGGAGGTGTGGAGGTGGAGTCTTACTGCCTGCCAGCTGACACCAGGGCAGAGTCACTCAGGCTTCCCTGGAGCCCTGGGGGTCGGGTGGTGGTCAGTGCTGAGTTTCTCGCCTTACTAGGAGCACACTGAGTCAATCTCTGAGGCTGAGGCTCCCGGCTCTAATTTCAGCAAACTGCCCTGGTATTCCACAGACAGGAGTGGCACTTGGGGACCTCACAACTAGTGTGTGAGAAAGGTAATTAAAGAAGTAAGGGACAAATTCTGATGAGTACTCTCCTCCTATCCAGGGCAGAAAGACAAAATGGTGGACTCAAACATTTTAGTAAGAAGAAATCATTGAGTGTACATAGGGATGTCACCTTAGCCTTCACTTGAACAAGATGACTATGTTCATCATAAACTTTTGTAATGACTTATTTAACTGGGCAATGGTTGCATTATGGAAAATTCCATCACTCACTATAAATAAGGCATAAATCTCCTTTTAATGGTAGTTGTTTTTTTCGTGCTTTGACAAAACTGAGATACAGGATAAAGAGATGGCACCAGCTCTCCACAAGACCTCTGGGGTGGCCACCAGGCCTTCTCCCACAACCCTTTATATCACTATTATTCACTTTGTGAAATCCTTTATCAGGATTTGGTTTATTCCTCTCCATCCGTTCCCCATGTCCGGTCCTTGCTAATCCTAGCAAAGGCTTTCCAGGTCTGAAGGTTGGAGCCCTAAAATTAAAGTGAATGACATATTACATCTGATACTAACATCAATGAATTTCCACACCTGTCATCACAATGATAACAGCAACAACAAGAAGAAAGAGTGAAATCATAGACCTCCATTTTCTTTGGGCATGTGAAGCAAATCCCCTCCGGGTTGAGGTCCTTGAGCTCCCCTTGAATTCTTCAAAAGGTCCTATTACTTTTGGTTATCCATTCACAAAATCTGACAGCTGCTTGAACCACTGGCAACTAAACTGACTACTTTCTATTTCATAATACCTCTTTCCAGTATTTTAAATCTGTTACCTTTACATTGAATATCCCTTAGTACCCTTCTAATTAGTTTTCCTGAAAATTCTCACTGAATTAGTTTTCCTCAAGATTAGTTTTATTTTTCATCCTTTAGCATTCTTGACTAGCCACATTAGATGCAAACTGAAGTCCTGATTCCTTAGCTGGAGCTCGCAGCCTGGGTGTTCTGGACCTCTGCTTATTCTTTCACAACATGCTCCTGTGTTCCCTTCTCACTCAGGCTCCTCCCATCCCCCACCCATCTTCTCCTTCCTTTTTGGAGACTTTCAAAGTCTGGGTCAATATAAAAATCCTAATTTTATTTTTTTCTGAAAACAATTCAGACCTCCAGAGAGTGATTTTCTTCCTTCACAATGACTTTGGAAGTTAGACTATACCATCTGTGAGGAATAATTTTATTACAGATCATATTTGTCATTTAAAATTTTTGGTAGAAAACTCTTAACCACAGCTTATTTGGATACTATGGTGATAGTTTTCCATGAATACCTTTGCAGAGTAGACAATTACAGAGTTAGCTAAAAGCTATATAACTACAGATAAAACAGTGTTCAAGTAAGTCCAATGGTACCATGTGTGGAATATTCACTACCTGGAATGCATTTGAAAACTTGGCTGTATCTAGGAATGTCCCTCAGGAGTTCTCCTTTGACCTTCAATATTGTAATGAGTTGCTTTCCTTCTCTCTCACTGAAGTCACTGAGTGTCTACCACACATCAGGTGTGTGCTAGATGCTGAAGATGAAATGGACAAAATCTGTGACCTTTTGAGAAAGCCAAATCTAACTGGTTTGCTAAAACAGCTTTTGAAGAAAGGAGATAATTACCATAATGAAAGGAACACAATCTGAAAAGGGAACAATGCCTAAAGTGAATCTGGGGTGATGGCTCGGAAGCTACCAGTTGGCAAACCATGAGTGGCACGCCAAGGATCCACAAGAAGACCGGAGTTAGAGGGCGGCACGAGGCAGGCAGAGCCCTCAGAGAGTCGGTACTTTACACATGGCTGACAGCGAACTTCAACGAGACGGATCAAGTCTTTGAATGAGCATTTGAACAGCAGTTGGAAGATACAACTGAGAGGAGCGGCCACAGAAGACACTGATTGTCCAGCAAGAGTTCTCTTAAGAGGAAATAAGAGGATGAGCTAAGAATGAAGCAAAAGGGAATTACCTGAGGCAAAGTTTGGAAAGACCAGACTGGAGGAGGGAAAGTGAAGAATGACTCCAGAAAGGAGTAAGAGCAGCAGACATGGGGGGCCACAGGGCGGATGTGAGCACCTGGTGTCTTCAGTTTCGAATCTCTGGGGTTTGAGATGCCTTTGAGGGGGTTGGAAATAATCACTCCCAAATGCTGGGTCATGCAGGTTTGGGGATGTTTGCTGGTAGATGTGTTGGAAGAAACTGGGTACCTTGAAGGACATGTGAAGGGAGACTATTGACAACAATTATAATACCACATGCTGAACCCACAGTACACACTGACACCTACTGCTGGTACCCCACTTTCATTTTCTAGGTGAAGAAGTATAGTCTCAGAAATCTGAGATAACTTGCTGAAAGGATACAGTGTAAGAAAAAAAGGACAATTCATGAGCTTGTATTTTTTTGGAAATAATTTTTTTTTCCTATTCTCATTTACTTTGTAGAGAAAGGGGTAATCAGGAACAGAGCATAGGAAACTCACCCGTGGGAGAAGGGTGAGGAGATGGAGGGTCTGGAGATGACTGGCTTGCTGGGAAAAGAAATTCAGCAATTCAGACCTCTTCCTCTGGTCTGAATCCTGTCAGGGACCTGGGACTCTGCCTGGGTATGATCAAGCCTCCATGATTCTAGTCTATGTTGGAAATGCAGTAAGAAGAAGTGTGGGGCATGCTGGAACCCCTAGATACCTTTTTACAAGATTCTGGAGCCTATAGAGTGAGAAAGTGTTCTTCATGCTGGCCACATATTTGCACTGATGGTGCCATTTCTGAGAGTCTTGGACATTGTAGAATGTGTTGGTTGTAGGTGGGAGGACCTGAATGTACAATGAATAAATATTTTTTAAGATTTTTTTTTTTTTTTTGAGACAAGGTCTTGCTTTGTAGTTCAGGCTGTCCTGAGCTCAACATTAAACTTAGCGATCCTCCTCCCTCTTCCTTCTGAGTGCTGGGATTACAGGCGTGAGTCACCACACCCGACACTGTGGTATGTGGTACTGATTGTTGCTGGGTTTCAGTCATGCTGCCTAGTATTGTTGTATGTGGTTACGAGGGATCCTCCCAGCCCCTTGTACTTGCAAGGTAGGTACCAGAAACACTGAGCTAAATTCCTGGTTCTGACAATGAAAAAATTTGACAATGATAGCATTAGTGATTAGATGGTGACTTTTTCTTTTATATCAGTTAGCATTTAACTGGTGTAACTTTATGATATTATTATTAAAATGTCTTTTATGATTTACCTTGGGTCTAGATAAGTAAGTAGAGTTTGATCTCTTCACATCATTGTGAAGATTTGATTGTCTCTAGTTGTTAAGATTGATGTAAGATGCAAGAAATAAAAGTGATTTGAAAAGAATAAGGCCAAGTGAATTAAAAATCATACTTAAAAAAGGCTACAGCTTCAGGACACAAAGTCATCCATGGTTACGATGCTTTTTTCCTTTCCACCCCATTCACTCAAAAAAAAAAAAAAAATCCTATGAGTCTTGTGAGATAGTATAAGCTGTAAGTTGGGTCCATGTTCAATACCTGTGAATTAAAGCCTATATGTTTCCTGGTACAAAGCCACTTCCTGAAGGAAACAGCACTAGTAAGTGGACATTGTATCTCTAAATTTGCAACACTTCTTCCCTCTTTGCCTAGCTGGTAGCCTGATGCACGGCTGGAATATGCCTCCCTTGTGAGCTATATGTGGATACACCAAAATGACATGAAAACTCTCCTTCCAGAACATAAACTGCTTGTCTTTGGAGAGCCATGCTGTTTTTTTTCTCTCTGACTATGAACTTTAATTTTGCCTAGGCCACCTTTTTATGCTTCTCACTAGTGAATCTGGGAAATTCTTTTTCTCTGGTAGAAATCCGTGATCCTAAAATCCTCCTCAGGCGCCATCAGTGTGATAATACAAGCCATGTGGAAGGAGGTGGCATGCTTGGAAGCCAGTCCATTCTAGGGATGCAAAGGGGAGCCTTGTCTCTCTGTGCCCCAGCTGACTGCAAGAGTATGAGAAGTTTGTGGCCTCATATGCAATAACTGTGAGGAGTGAGAATAAACAGTCCTAATATCTAGAGCCACCAGATTGTCCCCTGCATTCTCACCCTCCACTGTTCTACCTGAAATTATTCATTGAGCAAATGGTTTCTGAGCAATAACCAGGTGCTGGGCTCTGTGGTGGGAGGTTAGCTAGCGAGACAGACTTGGCCACTGATTTTACGTGTAACAAATAAAAATGATTAGAAAGGGATAAGGCAAATTGAATTTAAAAACCATACTTAAAAAACTTTACAACATGTCCTCATCTCCCTTAGGCACTGGATCTGGCACATTCTAATCATATCTCATATAACAAGCAATATATTCCTTCATTAAATACACAGGTGGGAGGGAAGCAGCCAGCAATTCAGCTGTTATGAGAGACACAGCAGTCAAAAATTGTGGATTTCTGAGTCAGGAAAAGGTGGTTTGTATCTTTGTTATTCTATCTGCATAACCTTGTTTAACCTATTTTGTTTGTGAAATTTCAGTTTCCTTGTCTACACAATGGAGGTAATAAGCATCTACTGTGTAGGGTAGTTGGATTACAGGAAATGTGGATAAAATTGTTTAACATAAAGTGTGTTCTCTATAAATGTCAAGCGCTTTAATTGGTTTAGCCAAAGAATATTGACTTAGTGAACAATTTTTGTGTGACAAACATCTTGAAGGTAAATAATAAATTTTTTTTTCCTCTTTCACCTCTTCTTCCTTCTCTTACATATGATACTTTGCAAAATTAAGAGTCTATGATAAATGTTTAGTGGTGATGAACAGAAACTAGAATTAAAGAGAAAAATGAAGGCACTTGATAGGCAGAAGTGGGAAAGAAAAAGATCAACTGAAGTGGAGACAAACAAACCAGAAGAGCAAAAACCATGACTTCAGGTTGTACTGAAGAGTAAGGAGCATGTAGTGCTAGAGGGTAAGGAGAGACATCGGTGAGTTCTAGCCCTTTGCGAGTACATTCCTTGAAACATCTAAACTTACTCACATGACAGCTACTTCTCTACTTTGAGACTAAATTTATCCAGTAAATTTATTTGTATGGTCACCTTGGTTGCAAAGATAAAAATTGTGATTTCATTTTCTAGTTTTTTCAATTTTAGACTTAATTCTACTCTATTTTCCTCCTGCCCTGAAACCAAAAAGTTCCTAAGTGAGGACTGGGGTTCTAATACCACGTGGATGTCACGGGTAGGTTTCCATGGAGAACAGTGTTATGCTTTGGTTTGGCAAGACCACCCAAAGGTGGAAAGAGACATCACCTTAATGTATATAAATAGATAAGGTATTTCCCCCTAAGGGATTCAATATTCTGTTATAGATTTATCAGTCTATCTTCCAAGTATTATAGAAAAAATAAGGGGGTTCTTTTGTTTACGAATTTATAGATAAGATAGACTTGTGTAATAACTAGCCAAAGGTTGTTCTGTAAAAATAATAAAGAAGTCAAGAATATAGTCTATTCTTCTAATTCTTATCCAGTACACTCCATTTAGCAATATACAAAGCTGCAACTTGACAAGGTGAACTGTACTAAAAATTTTTGGTCTCCACTATTTTACCTCCTGTGCTGTGGTCTCTGTATGTCAAGTAC
Organism: Petromus typicus; assembly: GCA_004026965.1. Taxonomy (NCBI): domain Eukaryota; kingdom Metazoa; phylum Chordata; class Mammalia; order Rodentia; family Petromuridae; genus Petromus; species Petromus typicus. The sequence continues at coordinate 18,567 of PVIR01013348.1, forward strand.
AAAGAGGAATAGAAAAATTCATTTTACTTGGCATGAGAGAGGTAGAATGAGTATGTGTTTGGTCACTAGGATTTTAATATAGATTTTCTGGAGATGAAAAAGGGACCTGGGAATAAGGGAAAGTGGAAGGGAGAGAAGGGAAAGAAAGAGACAGGATCTTGATGTGTATGAATATGAACCGATTCCCTACAACGAGTGTATTTATTATGTAACACAAACATGTACTAATAAAAATGATTTTAGTAGTTTATTGGAATTTTAGGTATCTAAAGTACATCTGTTATGTGGCTGTTTAATATTTCCACTTGTCTAGTTTTCTAAAGTTGGTTATTGATCAAGTGGCCCCTCTCCTCCCCTTATCATTAAGATGAATGCCATCAATACAGGAACATCGGAGAGGATCCGGTGGGGGAATGGAGGAGGGTGGTCCAGCTCCAATGCCTTGTTTTAGAGAGTTCAGTTGCCTGACAGGGTTATACTGTTCTTGTTTTCAGGGTTTAGTAGGGAGAACCACCTGGCCTGGGTCATAATACCTAAGTGTGAGGTTCTCTTTGGGGGTGGGTGGTGTTATGGGCGTAAGTCAGAAGTCGAAAGACCTTCCCATGATGTCAGGAGGATGAGTCTCTGCGGTGACAGTAGGACTGAAAACTGACATGAATGCAGCAGGGTAGCACACAATGCCAGAGACTGAGGGAACTGGGATGTTCCCACAGGTTAAAGGCGAAAAGTGAAAGGAGATAATGGCGGTTCCATCAGGAGCACTGGGGCTGGGTAGGGCAGCAGAAGGTAGAGAAAAATGACTTGAGTTGGGTGGCCAGGTCCTCCACCTATGAGCTGATGAGTTGAGGACAGAATCTTCATTTTGTGTCCTTAGAAGCAAAACCTGAGTCAAGGAGTTGAGGGCAAGATTTGGAGGTGAGTCCAAGAGACAGTGGGAACAGCGTAGGAACCTGAGCTAAAAGAGAAAGGGAGGAGAGACGGGGCAAATTGTCAAGTAGGCTATCAAGGAGCTGAATGCTACTGAGGAACTCTCAAACTCGTGACCTTGTGCTTGCAAGGCTGGCCCAGCACCCCTGAGCTAAAACCCTGGGCCTGCTTTCTCATTTTTAAAGGGGAATCTTAATACTATTCTTGAATTGTGTTTGTGTCACAGATACAAAATAAACCTGAGGAAAGGAACAACTAGGCTGTACCTGAGTCCTATTGAGCTGTCCTATACTATAGGTTTGTGGGTTTCTCTACCTAGAAAAAAGAAAGTAATACTCATATTTGTCAGCAGCATTAGACATGAGGCTTCTTTGGACTGTTTTCTGAAGGGTTATGCTAAAACCTCATCTTTCTGATTCTGACACCCAGGGAAAGATAATTTATTTTGAGAATTAATTAGACAAATACAATTATAAAGAACATGGCACAGTGTCTGGCGCATGCCTACCGTGTGGTAAGTTTCTTGAGAATCTCAGTGCATCTGTCTGTGGGTCTTTCTTTTTGGAGTTTCTCTCAATACCGAGCACATCATCTATTGTGAGTCCTCAACTTCACACTGAAGTGACCCTGGCAACAGGCCCTAAGAGGGTAAGTGTGCTCAGGGTGGACACTACTTCAATTAGGAGTGGGTACTTGAGCTGAGGGTGGCAAATCCATAGGTCAGCTGGCAACAGCTGAGGGGGTATACAGCAGGACACTGCCAAGTGTCACTTAGTGCATCCCCCTGTGGGTTTTAAACTGGAAAACAAGGAGAGGTTTGGCCAGTTCCTGGGTAGCAGTGAGCAGAAGAAACAAGCATGAACTAAAGTATGAAACTGAAGTCCAAGACAGTAGCTGAATTAAGGTAAAGGTGGAGCTAAGGGTATTAGCATGAGCCACAGTGTAGCTTCACACAGCAACACTTTAACTTTGCTCCCCACACTGCCTACTAGTCCAAAGCTACTGGAGCCTCGGGAGCAGTAATGTCAAGCACGACAGTGGCAGAACATTGTAGGAATGCATTCCACTGGCTTCATTTGGTTAAGCCTCTGTGAGCCCCATATCAGATTTTCGTGGGTCAGCATATGTGAGTGACACACATGCACCCTGCTTATGTCACTTGCACATCTGACAACTCAGCTTTACTCAAGCCAGCTTCTCCAGCCCTCCACGAAGAGCAGACAGCTCACACTTTCAGGTGACCATGGGTCCCTTGAGTCCCAAGCCAGGAAGAGAAGATGGCATATGGCAGGTACTATATCCTGCCCCGGGGATCCCAAGGCCATGTTGAAAAGGGTTCTCTTTAGCATTTCAGCCCAAGGAAGAAAGCGAAGGAAGAATATAAGACATAAGCAAGCAGCAAAGCAGGACAGAGAGTCAAGAAGGGAGCAGGGTAGGTTGTCATATGACTGATTGGTCAGTGATCAGAGGCCAGTAAAATAGTGGTGGGTGGTGGAACTTTTCAAGGACGATTCTGTTCACTTTAGAGGGGTTTGAGGGTATTTCTCTTCTAGCAACCACTCTCTTTGATTCAAGTTGTTAAGGAAATGGCTACTGGAAGCAGTTATGGCCATCGTAACGGCCTCTCTGCTCCTTCTTTCTCCCACGAGCTCGTACGCACAGCACTGATCCTGATATTGGGCCTCAAGGAAAGTGTCTTTTGAGATCCCCAGCATCAAACCCCTGAGAAGTTCAAAATGAGCTTCTCCTGTAGGTGGGGGGATCTCAGAGGGGTGCCTGCCACCTACAGCCCATCATGGGTAAGTGCATCTTACAGTGGGGGAGGGAACGGACTAACCCTTTCAGTCACTTCCTTCTATAAAGGCCAGAAAGCATCACAAAGTGGTAACTGTTTCCCCCACACATTTCCTACTAGTCTGAAGCTACAAAGCAATGCTGACAGCTTTGCCAGCTGGCAGAGCAGTGGACACTATTGATCACTGACATGCAGTAACGATTCTCTTTTGTATCAGTATGTTGACAGTCAAGATTCCACCTGATTTACTTGAGACCCAGGTATCAATAAAGTGACAAACAGTCTTGCAGTACTATGTTTTTGTATCCTTTGCCCACTACAGTTCTGGAACCTGATTGTGGGAAGCAACACATCTTGGCATCTGTTGCTCAGAAATAATATCACAGCCTATTAACTCCAACTATTCCTCATACAAGGAAAATGGATTGTCCACAGCAGGGGAAAAGAAGGCTGAGGCAGCAGGTAGGAATTTTTCTAGGGCATCCCATCACCTCAGGCTGTAGTAATGAGCCTGTAGCCAGTTCCATTCAAGATGAAAGTGTGTGTTGGGCCGAGGATTTAGCTCAGTGGTTTTGGCGCCTGCCTTGCCAGTGTAAGGTCCTGGATTTGATCCCCGGTAACCACATGCAACAATACTGGACGTGGAGACTCGCGCCCACCAGCAGTCAGAACCACATACCACCATGCAGGGCACAGTGGTGTATGAATATAATCTCTGCACTTGGGAGGCAGAGGCCCAAGGACTGCTGTGAGTTCAAGACGAAGCTCAGGGCTGGTTCTGTTCAAGATGAAGGTATGCATTGAACTGAGCTACAAAAAAGTGATAAAAAACTGAACTACAACAAATTGAGACTCAGCCTTTAACAAACAAACAAACAAACAAACAAACAAAAGATGAAAGTGTGTGGAGCTGAGTGTCACTTATCTGTGAAAATCAAAGGGAAGAATAGCAGGTAACCACCTGGTCAGGCCATGGGGACACCTCTCTGCTTCACCTGTGACTCATGACCTCTGCAGGGAGAGTCCCAGGTCCAGAACATGTATTCTCTTGAGTGTGGAGTGAGGAATCTCTGCCAGTTGGTAGAGAAGGTCCCTAAGCCTATCTTTATCTCTACCAGAGCTCTGCCTCTTTGGATAAAGGAAGCTCCTGGGCCAAAGCTGTAGGGTGTGTGGCAAGAGTGTGTTCTGCATGGCAATGGACTGAGAAATTCACATTGCCAGATGCTGAACTAGCGTCGTGGGATTTAATCCTCTTTCCAGCTCTGACGGGTGGTTATGGCCATGTCCCCATTAAACTTGCTCAGTTTCTTACAAGAGCAAACTGTATCTTTTAGCACCCAATAAACTCCCTAGGCACCAAAAAACTTGCTCCCTAGGACTTTGTAGTTTAGGCTGGCCTTGAGCACATTATGTAGCCCAGGCAAACATGGAACTCACAGCAATCCTCCTGCCTCTGCCTCTGGAGTGCTGGGATTACAGGCACCACATCTAGCACTGTGGTATGTGGTACTGATGGCTGGTGAGTGTGAATCACCACACCCAGAATTGTTGTATGTGGTTATTGGGCATGGAACCCACACCCTTGCACTTACAAGGCAGGCGCCAGAACCACTGAGCTAAATCCCTGGCCCAAGATCCATTTTTTAACGAGCCTGGTTTCCATATGCTCAGAAGTAATGTAAGTAGATGACTGAAAGATGGGGAGAAAAATTCCAAGTGCTGCATTTTGGATAGTTTCTTTGGTGTTGCCTTACTGTTCGGTGGACTTCTTCAGCATATCTAGTTTCATTTTCTTCCTACTTTTATGCAGGCCCTTTTCGCTTTGGTGTCTAATGCAAAGATTGCCTGGGTGCTAGACCTGCATTATTGTGAAAGGAAAGGAACCCTGGTGCACAGAGCAATTTAAAAGAGAACATCTGTAGGCCAAGGCAGGTTGTGAGATATACGTACGCCACACTTACTTCAGCCCAGCAACTTGAGAAATGAGACAAAGTTCTGAAAATCAGACCTAGTAGACTTTACCTCTATTTATGTTTTCTTTGCAACCACCAAGTGACCTAGTCAGTATTTTTATAATGAGATTAGAGGGTTGAGTAAGCTGGAGCTGTTGAATCAACCTCTGATTCCAAAACAGATAATGACGACTATCTAATGAGTTGTAAAAAACAAATTTAATAAATAGATAATGCTTGATATATGGTATATACTCATTTAATGTCAGTTTTAATTTCAAACTTTATATTTCTTCCTTTCTATAGTAACTTTGAAGCCCCCAGTTTAATTCTTGTTTTAGCCTATTCAGTCCTTTTCCCCCTAAAATTTTCATTCTTACTCTTGATAATTTCACTTACATATTTCTTTCCATGCTCAGGCAAAATTTATTAAGTAGAACATTCATTCAAGACTTACTAACTGAGCACTTGGTATGTGGACTGCTGTCTGGCGTTGGGACCAGAGGGTGAGGAGCTCCAAAGGCTCCTGTTCCCCTGGTACTGATATCCATGCGGGTGAAGACAGCTGATAAACAAGTAAGTTAATAAGTAGGAAGAAATCAGGTGCCAGAGGTGTAGGAATGCAATTCAACAGAGATGGGGCAGGACAGACGTGTCTGGGGCAGGGGGAGGTTGTATTAGACAGATGTCCAGAGAAGATGGACCTGTGGGGCGCCACATGGGCTGAGATGTGAAGGAGCATAAGAGACGTGAAGTGAAGGAGAAGCAGGATCCTGCAAGCCTTACCTGGAATGAGCCAGGCCAGGTGGAAGGTCACAGAGCTGGCCTGTGTGCCCATCCCTAGTGGGACAACAGGAAATTGAAGTGGAGGGTAGGACCACACTGTAGGAATTCATGGTCAGGACTTGGGTTTTACCGGATGGGCAACATAAGCTCCAGCAACTTTTAGATGGGGTTGGGAGAGGGAATCACGTGATGTTTGACATTTCATAGAGTTAGCTCTGCTGGCCACATGGAAGATGGGCCTGTGGTGAGTGCGGAAAGAGGAAGTAGAGTAGCAGGGAGAGGGACTGACTGGCGGCTAGAACCAGTGGAGAAGGAGCAAAATGCAAAACACAGGAAAGAGTTTTGGGAAAAATCTCATACTAATTTTCCTGAGGTCATTTCCAAACTTCAAAATGTTCAGTGCTAGCAGATTATATTTCTTTTTGATGCACAGCTAGACTGGACCTCAGAGTCCTCCTTGATTCTTCCCGGACCACTGTGTTTTACTGACTGTTCACCGCTCCAAACTCCCACATTGTCCATGCTGTATAAGTGAGAAGCATAGCATTAATAACCTGCTATCCTGAGCTACGTGTCAGATTTGTTAGACTTGTCTGTTGTGAAGATTCTTTGTAAAGCATGAGTGCTTTTTTTTTTCTCTCTCAATAGCACTTTGCATAGCTCTGTGCAAAGGGCATGTGGTGAAATTGTGTATTGATTGATTAGAAATACACGCCACCAGCATTTGTTTCTTTGGTATTTCTCTTATACTAAGAAGGGTGATTATCTGTCAATACCCATCGCACCACTGAAGCAGTGTGCAATGAATTAATTATCTCTGTGATAACCAGATGAGGCTTTATTGTCATCTCTTTATATTTTTCTGAGATAATTTCAGTTGCTTTAGAGTTTATGAGGCCATAAGTGGCTCCCATCTGTTGATGAACATATTTCTAAGAGTCATTTAGTCTCGAGTATGGAATACTTGCGGGGAAGCTAAATGGTAACTTTTATATTAAGTGTCATCTTAGTAACAGAATCAAAATTGGAAGCATGTGTTCAATGTTGGTCTTTCATTTTCAAAGCTTTAGGTCAGGAAAATAATTAATTTCATTAGTTTACAAAGTAGATTATGTCTAATAAAATCTATTTTGTTTATGGCCACATTTTAGTTAATCCGTTGCCTTAGAAAATAGGAGAAACCTGATTGGCTAATTACTCAACATAGTAAATTACATTATTCCACATCCAGAGAACATTGGCCTAATTGACTTATCCAGTAATCATATAATGAAAATATTCCTTTTTAATACATTTTGAGCAAAGCATGCCAGTGATGAAACAGAAGAATCTTGTTTATTCCATCTTTGTTTGATGACTGACCACAGAGTGTAACACAACACTTCTGTGGATGTCTGTCTCCGCAGTAAGCTAACAAAGACGAGGGGGCTTTCACTGGGTACTTCCTGTGACTCTAAATTGTCACTTTCTGCATGTTTGGCCTTCCTGGAAACTCATTTTCTGATCAGTGCTATTTTGCAAAATAAATCTTACACGAAGTTGGTTTCACTTTGCTCTCCATAAAAGGGGAAATTATGGTCACTTTCTCTTGCTAGCAAAAGGGAGAACATACTCTAGGGCATTTTTTTTTCTCTTGACATTCTGATGAGCCTAAAAGGAAGATTTCTTCCACAAAATTCAAACAGACACAAAAGCTCACACACCAGAGGTGTCTGTGGATGTGGACAATACGGTGTTTGGAGGGGATCAGCCTGAGAAATTGAGGAATCGAGGAATCGGCCCAAGGAATTGAGGCCATGTGCATAAAATGGATCCTCAGCACCGACTTAATACTCAGGATCTCTGCTTAAAACACAGTTTTCTTCTTCTTTTTTCTTTTTCTCTTAGTTTTTTAAAGCACCAACAAGAAACTCTCATCCAAAATGATTACCTAGGTCCCTCTCTCACACAATTTCAGCAGACATCCGTTTTCTATTTGGTAAAAGTGGAAAGGATTCATTCAGTTCTTTATCATCAGAAGAAAGAGTAACAAGAACAAAAGAACTTAAAGGTAGATGTAAAATGCTTCTGCCTCTTAGAGTATGCATTCAGACGTAATGAGAAATTGGCTCAGTGGCCCTTTATCCCGGTTCTAACTCAAGTGAAGGAAACTCTTTCCAAAAAAAGGATGTCTGGGTTAGCACATGGTGAAGGGGCTCTACTAATTCCTGGCAGGTGAGCTGGCAGGTGAGCTGTGGCTGTTAGGGAATGTTACTGAATGCCATTGAAAACCTCCAACAATGGCCACTGATCATTTTTTTTCTAATAAAAGTTATTAAGCTGAAAAATTTCAGTGACCCAGTTCATCTTCAGGGACATGCCAGCAAATACAAAGCAAAATAATCAGACAATTCAGGAGAGGAGGACAATGATGAGAACAATGACAGAAAATTACACATGGGATTAGATTTCACTAGCCTATTAGTAATATTGTCCGTGGTATAATTCATTTTTTTCCAGATAATGAATTAACCATTTTAAGTAGATTCTACATTTTCAGCACAATTTCAGTCTTCCATAGTTTCTCATATGAATAAATACACAATGTGGACAGTACTGTGTCTGGAGGGGATCGGCCCGAGAAATTGAGGAATGACATGCTTATAACTAACACTAATCTTCAGAAAGTGGATGATTTTCTGGAAAATAAAATAATAAGAGAACTCTTTATAAAGGGAGAGAATAAAGGTTTCTATATTAATTCTTACTTTTTATCTTTGATATTTCTGTTTGAGTTCTGCTGAGAAAAATGGCCAGTGGGCAGTAGATTATCACAAGGTATATTTTTCCAGTTTTTAATCTCTTTTCAGGTGACAAAAAGTTTTCTCTTAGACAAGATTCACTTGATTTTTAAACCTATTTAATTAAAAAAGTAATTTAATGCTCAACAGGGACCCCAGAGTGGAGGTAAGCTCATCTTTATAGCTAAGATATTTTGAGTGAAAGCACACCACAGCATACATTTCCATATTCCAGGGTGTCATAGCCATCTGCTTTAGTGTTGATGTCAAAATTGGGGTACTGATGAGCTTTCTGCTAAGTGTGACTGTTAATTAATAAAACAATTTTCAGAGGAACAGTTGTAGGGCATAATAGTCAAGAAAAAGAATTTCAGAGTGAGGTATATCTGGCTGCAGATCTGAACTTTGCCAGTTATCCAGATGTGCATCTGTCAATAAAGGTACAAAGAGCAGTACAAGACCAGAATGGGCTGGGTCTGATGCTGCACAGCCGAGTGGTCTGATTCCATTTTGATGTGGTCACTGATCACACATGAGATCTTGGGAAACCGACTTAACCTCGCCTTACCAATGTTGAATCTTCTGTCACTGTGCCTGATCTGATCTACTCTTGGGAGCTAAGCAGGGTCTGGCCTGCTTAGTATTTGGAAGGGAGACACAGAATCGTCTGGTTGGTATCTATCTTGTAGGGTTATTGGTGTGAGGTTAAAATGAGATAATGTGAGAAACTCAGCATCCATACATAGAAAGCTCATCACAGATTTAATAGTAATCCTATTATTATTATTAATTAGTGCTAAGCATGGCAGGACTGGGAAACATCTAAGCCTGTATTCCAACTAGAGTTTCTCTGTATGTGATGGAGATTTTCATAAGCTAGTTGTGCTGAATGAGATCACAGAACTGATGCCGTCGACAGGCACGGGTTGCAGTTATTCAGTCACAGAGTGTTTTCATGAGAACTCAGTATGGTTGGCTGTGAAAGTGGCTCCCAGGGATGATTTTAACCATTATTTTCTTAATGCTCATGCCTGTAACCTGTGGGCCTTTTTGTCACCCTCCCTTTGTCTTGTTCATCTATGCGTTGCTCAGTGGATATCATTACATAGTATTTTAGCTTTCCTTGCTTCCAGTGAAAGAGGTACACTTTGACATTTCCACCTAAGTACTTTTTAGCTACGATACTATCTGACCTTTAGCAAAGATAATCTGTTCTAAAGCCTTCTTTGCTAACCACCATTAATGTCATCACTTTTTGATCCAGTCTCACTTTCAAATGTTTTTTTGTGAGACTCACAAAATTGGATCTTTGAAGAGTGCAGCTTCAAAGTTTAGAAGGTCATCTTGCAAGCATTAGGAGGATGGATTCTTTGCTAGGCCTATGAGTGCTGAACTTGCAAAGAGAAACTATCTTTAAGTGAAAACTGTCTCCTTGAGTTCATAGCCATTTTGATATGAATCAAGCAATGTAATGTAACTCCATTTCAAATTTAGAAGTTCTAAAGTTCATGACACTTGAAAAGGCAGCCATGAATAGCATGGGCATGCTGACATTCAAGAAAGAAATCAGGTACCCAAGTGTTAAGCAAACTGTTTAACATGCTGCAGCAGCATGGAAGGGGACTTAAAAGTAAACTAAAGACACACAGCTCCCTTGTATTTCATTCTTTCCCTTTCCAACTGCATGATCATTATTCACGAGGACCTTGCACACTCTGGACTTGTCCTTTTTGTTGTGGGTTTAGATTCCTCACATGGGAAGGGCAGATGTAACGCTTAGTTCCTGTCTTAAACAATCAGTGGCATATAAGTTTGAGCATTTCTGTGTACAGGAAGTAGACTGTATTTAGCAGTTGTCCTAATTTAGTGAGTGGAAGAATTTCTACTTGACCAGAAATTGTTTGAGTCCTTATGCTAGGCTTAACAGTGGACATAGAGATGAAACATACATGATTTCTCCCTTTTAGAGCAATACTGTCTATGCACAAAAGTTATACTGGATTGTAAATAATAGGAATATAGAGTAGAAAATACAAAGGTCTATTGCAAAGGGGCAGATAAAACAGGATTATAGAATAGAGATTATTCTTAGCTATGTGGTAAGGAAAGACTTTGGGAATGAGGCAGTACTTGAATCAGGTCTTATTTAAATAAACTTTGTTCATTCAGAGAAAGGTATCTGTGTATTGGTGGAATGATTTTGTTAATGATACAGCAGCTTTCCCTGAAGGAGATGAGGGAGAAATATGTCTAGGATGATGTGGAGTATTCTTTCCAGAGGAATCTGAGCTCACATCATCTTGGGCTTCATACGCAGAGCTAAAAAAACCTATCATGTAGATAACTCAGGAGTAGGCTTCCAATCTTAGATTCCCATCAGCATCACAGAATGAGTCTAAAAGACAGGCATGTCTCCAGCATTGGTGAGTTCCAGTGCAAGACTGTGAAGGGGAAGGCTCACATACTATACATCGAATATGTCAATTTTAAATGAAGGTACCCCAAGATCTGGACTTAGGCTGGGGCCCTCAAGAAGCCCTACTTTCCCTTACAGCCATACTGTTACTAGAGGTCTTAGTATTCACATGGGCTTGGGTGGGGGAGAAGCTGGGTGCAGGCTGGGGCTGCAGAGGAAGGGCTGTACTTGCCCTCATCAAGGACTGGGATGTCTCAGGGTCAAGGGCTTCCAGTCCCCGTGGAGGGCATGCTCCTCTGTCTTTTCAAACTGAAGCTTTTGAAGCATCTCTCTGCACCCTCCAACCCAACCACAAGCAGAGATGGCAACAGGATGTACGTTTCTATACCCACTTGCTGGGATAGAGGCGGGTATTGAGAACCTACTGCTACCTGGTTCTTCATCTTCCCAGGCACAGCTGTAAACATTGTCCGTGGCCTGACTCCACTTGACTTGACCCACTTGATCCAGCTGCTATGTCCTTTTTTCATGTATTGTGTGTCCCCAGTTGATTGCCAGACTTTTTTTTTTTTTTTGAGATTGGGTCTCACTTTTATAGTTCAGGATGGCCCTGAGCTCACTATGTAACCCAGGCAAGCCTTGAACTCACAGCAATCCTCCTGCCTCTGCCTCCTGAGTGCTGAGATTACAGGCATGAGCTACCATGACTGACTCAAACTTTAAATCAAGAGGCTAAGAAGAAAGAAAGAAAGAAAAAGTAATTTCTTTGCATTTTGTGAAGTTTGGAGCCTTGGAAAGCATACAAGACCTTCTTGGTCTGGCCCAAGGGTTGTGCTATACCTGAAGTCAACTCTGGAACTACTAACCTTGAATTTCTCAGGGGTTTGGTTTCTGGATCAGGGCTGACAATCTTCTGGGACACTGCACTGCTCAGGGAGGGAAAGTAATCAGTGCTAACTGTGTGGCAACTTCTCTGTGCTCAGTGGTTAGAAGGAGAGGTGAAGTAGAGATGATCAAGGTTTGTTGCCAGCTCCTTAAGGGTTCAACTGTGTCCTAAAGCCCAGTGCCTATGAAATGTGGTCTTATTGGAAATGGGATCTTTACAGAAGTAATCAGGTTATGCTGAGTCTGTCTTGTGGGCCTAAGTTCATTAAAGTGGCTTTCTTATGAGAAGCAGAGGGTCACATGGGAAGGACAGGAACAGATTGGAGCTGTGAGCTATGAAACTCCAGGGACTTCTGGCAACTTGCAGAATGTTGGAATCTGAAAGGAAGGATCCTGGCCTGTGAGCACCAGGGAGAGCGTGGCCCCACTGGATGTGCAGTCTCTAGGCTAAGGAGATAGTACATTTTTTTGCATTTAGCCACCCAGTATGTAGCACTTTGCCCCGACAGCCCTGGGAAGTTCATGCATAACTCTGACCACATGTGAGGAGCTGGCTCCATATGAATTGGGTGGACAGTGAGACAGGCCTTTCTCCTCCAGCTCCTGCACTGCGGGTCTGGAACTGTTCTCCACAACATGAAATCTCTCTGCACCACACGGAGCCTTCTACTCAGCATCCCTGTTTGTCACCTGGCTGCATAAACACAAGGTACCAATTCACTATGGGCTTCAATTATCTGCTATGCAAAGAAGTATGTACAGAAGGTATTAATTAACTAGAGGTTCCAGTTGTCTATGGTATAATAAGACAGTTTCCAAAAGTTAAATTAGAAAGGTTTTACCTATTTTTCTTTCTATTCTTGTAATGACCATATTTTAATTTGGTTTTGGAAATATTTTTGGTGGTATGTGAGGGTATTTCCTTTAATCTACCCTTGTGAAAATTATTTAGAAACTTACAGGAGATTACATCTCACATGTTCCAGATAGGAAATGATTGTGGCACTGAATTGCTGAAGGGGCAGCTGGAAGAAATGGGTCACGCATTCAACCCGCTCTGGGACGGGAGCTGCCAAGTGGTGCAGAGCTCATTTCTGTCCTCTTCTCATAAACAAGCTGCGTTAACAAGCTACCCTTAAAAAGTGCACTAATCTCCCCAGTGAATTACACAGGAAAGAAGCCAGCTCTGCCTCCAGAGGACTCAAATAGCTGTTTGTTCTCTGAGCTCAGGTGTGGTAAACTAGCTGGGCCACAATGCACTCTGGATGTTGGCCAGGGCTCTAGAGTGTCCCCTCCTCTCCAGCCCTGATTTCTCACACTGGCACACAACTCGTAGCCTGCCTGATGGGGGGAAGGAAGAAGAAAGAAAAGAAAAAGATTTAACTTTCAATTTAATTGCACAATCTATGGCGCCTACAGGAAGGACTTGGGGTGAGATTAATGTTCAGTGTGCTCTGTTTTACATTTCTGTCTGATAAAGAATAGTATATTGATTATCCTGAGTGAGTTTTCAAAAGTGTTTTTCAAGAACCAAATTCCTTTGGTGGCAGAGGGATTTGAAAAGGAAGGTGACTTCATTTTTTCTGACTCTGTGCCAGAATGTAGACAAATAAGACAAATAGGATGCCGCTGTGAATTGAATGGCCGGGGCCTTTTGGAAGTGAAGAACACATCTCTAATTGGGAGAGGAGTGAATAGAAATTCTGCTGTAGGCTTAGAAATACAAGCTGGTACAAAACACGACTACCTGTTCAGAGAATGGCTAAACATATACAATATTAAGACCTTCCTCTCTCATGTTAAAATCCAAAGAATTTCACTGTCTTGGTAGGATCAGAAGCCATTATGATTTTATCTGGCGTGAAATCAAAGTTTAAGACTATGAGTAAATATTTGGTGTTCTCTTTTGTTGTCTATATATTTTATTAGCTCTGCCAAGTATACAAAAAAAAAAAGGAAAACACAGGAAATTAAAGTTTATGAAATAGGCGTAATATATTTTTGAGAACTAGTCTTTAACTTATTAAATAAATGAGAAAAACAGGTCTTGTTATAAGGAGATGTAGTCCCTGTGGGACTTCAATAAATAAAAATGGCAGCAGTGAAATTTATAGCTCAACTGTTGTTCAGCCTTATGAAATCATTTAAACTCATTCTAATAATGGAAAATACAATGATGAAGATACTAAATCCAAAAGGTAAATAAACTATTTGTAATGACCACCTGCTTTTGCTATTACACAATGATGGTCTTCTCAAGCATTAAGTTGACTACTTCTGCAAGTCAGCATTCACAATTATGTTCAAAAGCAAAAAGGGAACCTGAAAAACATTAAATTTTACTCACTGAGTGTGCAGGAGGATATGTGAATCGAATGAGTTCCCTGTGTTGAAGGCTTGATGTATGATAGGGTGTCCGGGACAGGTTAGGTAAAGCTAGAACTTTGCTTCAGTAGATTCACAGTGAGAAATCGAACTGGAGCTTCTCTTTGAAAGCATTGTGACTTTGGAAAATGCATTCTTGACTGGCATAAAGGCAGATTTACCTCTATTCTCTTTGGCAAAGATAAAATATAACTTTTGCCAGAGAAAGGAAGAAGGCATGGAGATTTATATCTGTGAGTGAAATCTGAGCTTATTCTTCCACAGGCCAATGTCTGCATTCCAACAAGCTGCATGTGCTGCTCCAGTGGCCCCCAAAGAGTCAGGTGTGTGGGCACTGCTATCTTTTGCTGAATACCCTTTGGTTTGTATGTGGGACTCCATGTCACAAGTCCCTTCAACAATTATATACAAGCTATGAAGCATGGCTCCAAAAATACAAATAGTATATCAGTAAGAGAATTGGATAAAAAAAAGAGTGAAGCAGACAGGGAAATGCCAGTTGACTAGGAATAGAAATGGAAGATCAGAATGGAAAGTTGCCTGGAGGTGACCTTTTGCTGTTAGGGATTCAGCTCTTAGCTACTTGGGAGGGAACAGATGACACCTAGGTGAATAAACACTTGAGAACATCAGAAAGGACAGTCAAAGTTGTCTATCTGCTGTCCGGATGGTCTGAGGAACACTTCGATGTTAGAACAGAACACAGAATCCATTTGTCTATTTCTCATTCTGGGCTGGAGGGGGGAGAGAGAAGCAGTAGGGTCGGGGGTAAGAAAGGACACATTCAACCATCATTGAATGCTGACATTCAGTGAATGCTGACTTGCAGAAGTAGTCAACTTAATGCTTGAGAAGACCATCATTGTGTAATAGCAAATGACTTTTTTTCAGAAGCATTAACATATATACTTATCATATCTAATAACAATGTTTTCTTAAACATTGACAAATGCTTGGGTCTGTGAACAATTAACACAAACATTTATATCAGAGAGGAGAGAGGAAATACCTGGTTGGTAATATGTTGCTGGATTTTTTCTGTAGCCGCTGAAAAAGAAAGCAGAAAAATTTTACATGAAAGCATGAAAATCAGCAAAAATCAGCATGAAATACCTGGTTGGTAATATGTTCCTGGATTTTTTCTGTACTCACTGAAAAAGAAAGCAGAAATATTTTACATGAAAGCATGAAAATCAACCCAAAAATACAGCACTGATACTGTTTTGTCAAAAGCCCCTTAGTAGGCATGTGCTGCAAACAAGGGTCAGTGTTACAGTATGGACAGTTACAATCACTCCAGTTATTAGTGAGGAAAAGCCAACACTTAAATAAATCATTGTGGGCAAAGATAACAGAAAGTGGAGAGGATAAGATGATAATCAGCGACATGCATTAAACTCGTAGAAAAATGAAGAGATGAAAAGAGTCGAAGAATGATGTGAACTGCGGCCAGGCCAAAGGTCTCCAAACGACGACGACCCGTGCAAGCATCAGACAGCACTGGGCTCCGAGAACCCTGGCAACCAGGCCAGGGGACCTGCGAAGGCAGATGGCAGTAGGGCTACTTTTATAAATATTTCTCCTACGTCAGGAGTGGTGAAGACTACCCATTGTGATGATACAGTCCTGCAGGAGACTGCAGTACAAACCAAAGGTTCTATGAATGCTATCTTAGGATGGGCCAGATTCAGAGGAACAAATGAAAGTCAACAGGGACAAAGGAAAGGATGTTAAAACGACCTTGGTCACCTTAAAAATTACCTGAAGATGACCAACAGCATACATATCGTAAGTAAAAAGAAATAAAATCCTTAGTAATCACAAATAACCAACAAAGCAACAGAAAAAAAAAAAAAGAAAGAAACTTACTGGAACAACAGTTACTCTTTTTTTCCAAAACCTCAGTGGTTTTTATACTTCATTATGTCCTTTAAAAACTAAATTTTTAAGTTCAGATCATTGGATGATCACACACAGTGGGAAGAAACAATATGGAAAGTTTCTCTGTATCCTTTACTCAATTTCTGCTAATAGTAACATCCCAAAAATCAAGAATGTTGTGGCAATGGAATCATGTATAGCAAACAAGATTTTTGGATTCATGTTTCTTCATGTGATTCTCTGGGAATTCATCCAGGTTGCTGTGTGTATCAGCATCGTTTCCCTTTTCATTCCGAGAAGTAGTCCATGATATGGAGATCACACACTGTTTAGTAAAGTTCAGAGATATCTGGGTTACTTATGAATTTTGGCTATTGTGGGGTAGAGCTGCTGTAAACACTTGCATATAGGTTATTAGGTGAGCTCAAGCCTTCATTTCTCTGAAATATATCCCCAGAGGGTAATCATTGGGTTACACAAAAGTTGCATGTTTAGTCATCTAAGAAACTGTCAAAAATTTTCTTTATTAAAAGCAATAATTAAGTGAAATGTATTTGTCAATTAATCAACTAGTCAGTATATGCTAAGATTTTCTAAGTAGTGAATAGCAGGTGAGGCCTCCTATGGGATGAAGAAGAAATCAGACAGCAGTGGGAAGAGTGGACTATTTGATCTTGTCATTGTCAAGAGATGCCTGGGGCCAGCCTTGGAGTTTCCAGATAATAAAAACCAATTTTCTTCATTTTGAAAGAGCATTGCTCAATCACATACTCTTGATACATTTTAATATTCAGATTTCTTTTGTCAGATTAAAAGCACAATGTTTAAAGAAGAGGCAACATGGTTTGGGGGCAGGCCTTTTGAACTAGATTACCAATATTCAAATATCAGTTCCTCGGAGAAGTGACATTTGGATGGTAAACTGAAAGATGAGAGGGAAGTAACTTCACTGAGAGGAGGGAGATGAACAGGCTGGCAGGAGGAAGAGCCCGTGCAAAGGCCATGTGCAAGGAGGGAGCATGGCAGCGGCGGGGGAGAGGGGCTCCCCGGCACAGGAAGGAGTGAAGTCAGGGGCCATGGTGCTGGGTGAGGCACAGCCAGCAGACAGGGCTCAGACAGTAGGAAGCGCATGGAGACCATTTTGAGAAGGTGGAGGATGATCACAAGAGCAATAAAAAGTCAGCCCTTTTGGGGTGTTAGAGCAGGGACTGAGTAGGGATCTACATGTGATGCACAGATTTGCATTAGAAAAACCATCTCTCTCTGGTTGCTGCTTCAAGTAGAAGCTTGGAGACTGGCTGGGGGGTTAGGATGGCAGCAGTACTACGAAGTCTTGGTGGTGTTTTGTTAAGGACCAAGAGAGATCTGGAGGGATGTAGGAGAAAAAACTACTATTTGAAACCATCAAATAATTTGACACTAAAAACCACTGTCTTAGATCTAAATGACTCCAAAGGCTCATGTGTTTGGTAGGTGATAGTCACAGGGTCATCCTAGCTCTCAGGAGCAGAAGTGTGGCCTGGAAGGGTTTACATCCTCGCTTCTCTCTCTACCTTGCCTCCTGGACAATGTGATGAAAGCAGTTATTACCCTGCCACGCCCCTGTGCCCTGCCATCTTTCCTCGGAGCTGGCCAGCTATGGACTGAAATCTTTTTTTTGAGACAGGGTCTCGCTTGGTAGTTCAGGCTGGCCCTGAGCCCATCCTCAAACTCACATCACAGCAATCCTCCTGCCTCTGCCTGTGCTGGAATTACAGGCGTGAGCCACCACGCCGGCACTGTGGTATGTGGTGCTGATTGCTGTTGGGCATGAGTCTCCATGCCCAGGATTGTATGTGGTTAACCGGGGATCAAACCTGGGCTCTTGCTCTTGCAAGACAGGTGCTGGAACCACTGACCAAATCCCCAGCCCCATGGACTGTAATCTTTATAGACTGGCAGCCCAAATCAGCCTTTACTCCTTTGATTTGTGGGTATCTGTTATTGTATTGTAATGATGAAGAAGTGACTAAGATGCCCACTGATTAGATTGCAGTGGGCATAGCTGAGAGCTCTGCCACCCACTCAGTGTTCTGTGTGGTCAGTTATGCCTCGCCCAGTTGGTCTGTCCAGCTGAATAAGAGTTCATCGTAGCTACCTCAGTCCTGCTCTGAGGATTGAAATGAAATGAGTAGGAATTTGGTAAGCAAAGAAGCCAGAGGGTTATTCCAGGGAGCTGGGGACAGAGTGAACAGCATCTCAGTGATGAGAAAGAGGAAGATGTCG
This sequence comes from Petromus typicus, assembly GCA_004026965.1. Lineage (NCBI taxonomy): Eukaryota > Metazoa > Chordata > Mammalia > Rodentia > Petromuridae > Petromus > Petromus typicus. The sequence continues at coordinate 36,639 of PVIR01013348.1, forward strand.
GGGGAACTGAGAGCAGTTCCACGCGGCTCACGCAGTGTCTTCCTTATTCAGGGTGTCACTTTTCACACTTTTAGTCACCCATGATCAACCATGGTGTATATTAAATGGAGAACTGCAGAAAGAGTCAATTCACAAGTTTTAAGTGTCCTTTATTAGAAATTGTTGTTATAGTTCTATTTTATTATTGTCATTAATCTCCTCTATGCCAAGTTATAAATGAAGCTGTGTCATGTGTGTGTATTTATAGGACAGCACAGCATGTGTAGGGTTGGCACTATCAGCACTTTCGGGCACTGACAGAGCATCTTGGAACCTGTGTCCTGTGGCTGGGGACCTAGTGTAGAGTTAAACATAAGCTATGGCAGGTGGGATGCACACACTGTGGGGAAAAGAAAGAGCCCAGAGAAGTTACTGACTTGGGGTAACAGGGGGGTCTGGTAGGCAGTGTGGGGTCAGCCGAGGTTTTTCAGAAAGGGGTGTGTGACCAAAGCTGTCATGCAGAAAGAAGAGTGGGACAGCAGTGTAGAGGGTGGGCTGAAGGGGCAAGGAGCCAGGTGACAGAGAAAACGGGGAGTGCGAACAGTGTCCAGTCCAGTGTCCTCGTCCAGAAGAATGAGGTCCCACCCAGGCAGCCAGAGCAGGGGGGACGGAGGTCCAGGGCAGCTGGTGTTCAGCAGTAGGTTCTGGAGGTGAATAGAAATTCAGGGAGCAAGGATGCCCCTCAAGGGTTAGGGCAAAAGGAGTGAGTAGCTGAGGACACTTGTATAGACACAGTGAGAGAAAGGACACAGTTCATGAAGTTACAAAATGAGGCCCGGGGCCACAGTTAAAATGAAGATGTCTGTAGATTATGGAACCTGAGACAGCAACTACAGTAGAAAGAATAATGACCCCCAGATAGATGTCCACAGCCTGGAGACCGGAGCCTGGGACTATGACATCTTACACGACACGGCGACTTTGTAGATATGATTAAATTAAGGATTTGGAGGTGGGGGGACTATGTGCACATGTGCAGTATAATGACAAAGATGAAGGTCTGTCCTTACACTAGAGGGCAGGAGAGTCAGAGGCACAGGGCAGGTTCTGAGAGGAGAGGAGTAGAGGACAGAGCAGTGCATACAGGAAGGTGGCCTCTAGGAAACCTGCGAGTAGGGGAAATGGGGTTCCCTAGAGCCTTCTGTGAAAATGCAGCCTGGCAGATATCTCAATTTCAGTGTAGATGGACCCATCTGTACCTCAAACTCCTGAACTGTAATATAAATAAATTTGTGTTGTTTTAAGCTCCCAAGTTAGGGCTACAGTCAACTTACTGCATCTGCAGGTTTTAAATCTACAGATTCAAGCAAACATGAGTAGAAAATTCTATCATCTACTTATCTGTCTGTCTATCACTTATGGCAAACTTTATTGTGGCCTCAAACTTACAGTGTTCCTGCCTCAGCCTCCTGGAGTGCTGGCATTATAGGGATATGTGACTATGCTGCACATGCATTAAAAATAGTTTAAGAATGTCTATTGAAAATGTAAAGACTTTGCCATTATTTATGGAACAATATAATATGATGAGATATATGTAACAATGACATTGTATTAGGGATTATAAGTAATCTAGAGAGGATTTCAAGTATGCAGGAGGATGGATGTGTGCTGGTTATAAACGAATACCATACCATTTTATATGAGGGATTAAGCATTCAAGAATTATGGCATTCGAGAGGGTTCCCAGAACAAATCCCCATGGAAACTGAGGGACAATTGTGATTTCTTACAGCAGCAATAGGCAACTAACTCATCCTCCATTTCTCATCCTCCATTTGGCCACACAGGAAAGCATATGGTTCTCGAGCAGCTGTATGGGCTCTTGAGTAAGATACTCGGCAACTATTGTGCTCCTGGGACAGCCTTGTGAGGCAGAGACTGTTATCCTGTCTTTTTGATTAGATGACCAGGTCTCAGGTAACTTATGACAAGTGTCCAAATTATATAGTCTGCCAGGGAAGGAACCCTGAGCCTTCTAACTCAGACCATTGCCACTTTTAACACAGAACCTGCTGTTTTTCAGGGCAAAACTAAACCTAGTCTGTCTTCAGTTTGGTCATCTTTCAGCTTTTGGTTAGATGAAGACCAGAAGGGAACAAAATCAAGACACATGGTTGGGGCCGCAATGCTGACCAAGTGGGACACAGAGATTGCTACCCCAGGACTCTTACATTTCACCCGCATTGTGCCTTCGGACATGGAGCAGAAGGAGCTGCCTGGGGAAGCTGGGAACTGGGCTGGCTCAGCTGGGGATGAAGGCAGTTTGGGACCTTCTTCTCCTTTCAAGAGCTTCAGGATTGGATGTTGTACAAATGCTCCAAACTGGTTCTCACCGGTATTTGAGGGGAGCTCTTTGTCTAAGGTTTATAATTGCAGGAGAACAGCGTCTAATTCTCCAAACTCTGCAGGGAGACTCATGAATCCCCCTATTGTAAGAAGTTTGATTAATGATCTCAAAGGGAAGCTCCAGGGGACGTTCTTTTGCCACCCAAACGGTTTAAAACAGAGGTTCTTAACTTCTTTCCGGGAACAAGCTCTTGTAGGGATCTCAGAACAGCTGTGAATCTACTCCTCAAAAAAAGAGACACCACCCAGCAAATAGGGGAATGACCGGCCGCAGATATAAAGAACCTGCAGAATTGAAATGCTGTGAATGAGTGGCCTGAACACGTGAGAGCATTTCTCAGAACCCTCTGGAGGATTTTCTCGGTTCTCAAAACTGTAGACTCTAACCATTTATTTTAATTTTGAGAACTAAAAGTATGTATTCAACTTTCATAGTATAGTGTATTCATTCTAAAAAATTTAGTGTCTTCCTTGTGTTAGATACTTAAATTCTGCAAAGATGAATATGGTGGGTATCCACACCCACAAAAGACAGCACCAACAGGGTGAGAGACACAGGGAACTAAATTGCAACACCTGCTAAGAGGGGTTTTTGTAGAGCTATGAACGACATATTGTGAGAAAATAGTGAGGTCTAATCAATGTGGTTCATCTGGAGGAACTGATAGATTTCCAGTAGGTGCATTACCATGAATCCACTATTCTACGATCATCTAATTTATGCAGAAATATGTTATCAACAATTCAGTTGATTTCATAGTGTATGTGTGCATGTGTATGTGTGTGTATGTAAGTCAGTTGAATATTAAGACTTCAGGACTTTCTTCCCTCATCCCACTATCTCTTGTTATTATTGGCTTCACTCTCTGTTAATTTTCTTTTTTCTCTGTGTTATACATCATCTTTAGCATCATTAATTCTGCATTAAAATACAATAAGTGTTCCAAATTCTAGGACTGATGTAAAAGACTGAACATTAATTACATGTAAATGAGATCATTCTTTATAGAATTTCCTAAGATAGAAATATTGCAAATTATTCCTTTAGCTTAAGTTTACCTGTATTTCTACCATGTACTTTTCCCAAACTCCAATTTATGAAAACACATTTTCGTGATGGGGTTGCAGTGAACCAGAAGCTTCTTTTTCAATGCATCGTGTACTACATGTGCGTATAACGCCTTGGGTGTTGGCGGCCTGAGCAGTGGGTGGAAACGTGAGACACAATTCAGGCTGTCTGGGTACAGCATGGGTTTGAGCTTCCTTGGTGAAATGTCAGGGTAAGTTGAGCATCCCAGGCATCTGTCCGAAGAAGGAAGGGGCAGGTGACTATGGATGACGACTGTGTCAGAGAACATGTCCACAAGTTAAAGGGATTTGCTCACCAGGTTGTGCATGACTCAGGAAACAAGGCGAGAGACCCAAGATGAGAGCATGGGCTAGTTTAAAAGTTGTTTAACAGGGTTGTCTTCCGGTGACTCAAGGTAGGCAGTAAGTTGGGAATTAAGGGGACAGGAGCCAGACAGTTCATTTTTGTGAGTTATAGCTATTTAAATAGGAAAAAAAATCACCTTTACTTTGAACTAGCAAAACTCTAGTAAATTAAAATGTATTATTATAACTTTGTTTTGGAGTCCTAGTGGTTGTCATTGCTCCTAATTGTAATGTTTTTCTTTTGATTATGGACCATCACAGCCTGGTAGAGATGTAAATGTTTTTTAGTTCATGCAAAATAAAAGGAAGGAATTCCACTTAAGGAAAACCTAAGTTATTCCCAAATTTATTCAGATCTTATTTGAAAAAGAGAAGTGGAATTTAAAGGGATGAATTTTAACTGTATAAGGCTTTGCTAATAAAAGATTAAGGAGTATGTGGTTTAGCATCTTTTAATTATTTTTTTCTAGCATCTTGAATATACAATGTTTGAAATCTCTCGTTGGATCAACATTATTTTGCTCAGAGGTTTGTGGACTTTGCATACTGATTCTTTCCTGTTTCCAAGTACATTTGCTTTTAGGCTATTTTTATTCACTTTAAAAGAATTTTAATAACTTTCTGTTGACAGCATGGACAGCTGGTCTTGAGAATTAAAGAAAATTCACTTGCTGACTGAGGAAGGAAGTGACATCAATGAGCTTCCAAAGTCAGCCCAAAGGGGGAAATGGGCTGGGGAGAGAGTAGCCTTTCCTTGCTCTGTATTTATCGAGCAATGCCTTGAGATGCAAATTGCTGTATCAATCAAACCAGTGCCTACCTCCAACCAACTCGTGCAGACTGAGGGAACAATGCCCTGGAACACCGATAGGAAACGGATGAGGGATGCTGGAACCCAGGGGCAAAGTGAATTACAGGCTCTCAGAACGCTCTCACAGAGCCCATGCTTCATTCTCTGTCAAGCCTCAGTTTCTTTGTCTAGAAAAAGAGTTTGATGTAAGCTGTTGGCTGAAGTCAGTCTCTCTGAAAGATGGCTAAGAAGACTGTGTACTAATATATATAGTGTAGACATGTTATCTTGCTGCTTCATCCTAAAGAGAGCTATCAATTGCTTTTTTTTACCATACTGAGAGCCACCTAGAAACAGGGAATTTAGGTGTCATATTTAGGGAATTTTATTTGATCTTTTGTTTTTAGCAATCTGTATTCATTCTTTATATGTCTACTGCTGAAAAAACTAGGTATCATATCTGGACTTGGAGTAATAACAATCTGAGGTATACCAATGGTCTTCATCATTGCAATGAATGACATAATTCTTACCAAATCAGAGACTTTCCCTTGGTGGTTGCTGTTGTCTACTTTCAAAGATAGCTGTGGTGCAAGTAGTGTGTGTATGTGTGTGTGTGTGCATGTGTGTGTGTGTGTGTACATGTATATTTGAGTTGTGTCATGTGACCATGAGTTGTTGTATTTACACACACATGCACCTGTGGGGAAGAGAGGCAGAAAAGTACTTTGGTATATTTTACAGGTACAAGCTGAGAAATTAAATTGCTGGTTATTTATTTCTCACTCTGTTCCAAAAAGTGAGTAAGTGGTAGCACTAATAGTTCAATACAATGATAGTTCAGCTAAAAATGATTGAGAGTTTGAGCAAAAGAAAATCTAGAATCATAGGAATTAGTTCAGTCCAGGAAACAGAGGCATCAATGCTGGATCTGTTTTCCTGTCTATAAACACATTTGAGGCATTCATGACCATTTTCAAACTTTTATAAACTTAAGAATTTAACTGGAGTCAAGGAAAACTACTGATGAAAGTAAAGAAAGGCATAGATAAACTCTCACCTGTCTATGTTTATAAGCTGAAGACTTTTCATATCCCCCTCACCAAGTGGAGATCTCTTTGCCTGTAGCAAAACTCATTCACTTAATCCTATAGTGGTATTTTAATGAGCACCTATTCTGGACAAGGTAATATGATAGGTGCTCTGGAGGCACAGAAATAAAGCAGAGGAGATGAAAGGAGCTCCTGCAAATAGCAAGATCAAATCATAGAGCTTCCAGATATTCAGAGTAAACTGTACATTTACTCAGAGATGAAAAGCATTTAAACCTTGATATAGTAGAACTGGTGC
>PVIR01013349.1:0-42574 GCA_004026965.1 Petromus typicus
CCTGGTAACCACATAACAATACTGGGTGTGGAGACCCACACCCAGCAGCAACCAGTACCACATACCACAGTGCCGGGCGTGGTGGCTCACGCCTGTAATCCCAGCACTCGGGAGGCAGAGGCAGGAGGATTGTGATGTGAGTTAGAGGCTGAGCTCAGGGCCAGCCTGAACCACAAAGCGAGACCCTGTCTCAAAAAACGTAAATAAAAAAAAATAAAGGTGGAGTCACATTCAAGCACATACACACTGAGAATCTGTTAAATTATCTGAACAGGAAACCGTGCCAAGAATGTGTACTTGAAGGCAGAAGATCCAACAGTAACACCAGAATATTATCAATGAAATACAAAAGTTAGGAAGGATGTAAAAAAAAAAAAAAACAGTGAACTGCAAAAAAATTAAGTGGAGCAGAGCATGGTGGCACACTTGTATAATCCCAGCCCTCTGGGAGGCCAAGGTCAGAGGATTGCAAGTTTGAGCCCAGCTTAAGCAATTTTGCGATTTAATGAGACCTTGACTCAAAATTAAAAGGGCTAGGGATACAGCTCACAATAAAGGCTCTGAATTTAATCACCAGTACCAAAAAAAGGAAAGGAGAAGAGAGGAGAGAGGAATGGGAAGTAGGAGAAGAAAGAGAAGTGGAAAAGAGGAGGGAAGGGGGAAAAAAAGGAGAAAACTCAGTGGATTTACAAACTCCCACATAACAAGATTGAACACTGCTAATGGGAAAGTACTGTTCCATGAAAACAGGAAGCATTAGTTCAGAATATCCTGAGAGCACCCTGCTAACATTTGAAACCTTTATTAGGCATCTTAACAAAAATTTTTTTAAATGGCATCTAATAGTCATTCAATAATTATTGATAATTGAGCATATTTAATTTTAAAAATCTATTATTGATGTTTCGATTGTTTTTGGAGATACGGTCTTACTATATAGTTCTGGCTGGACTTGAACTCACGGTGTAGCTTAGGCTGGTTTCCAATGTATGGTGATACTCCTGCCTCAGCCTTCCCTGTGGTGGGATTACGGGAGTACACCGCCACACTTGGCCTAAATTTCTAAAATGAATTATCAAATAAATTTCTTTTGCAAGATCTGAACCAAAGTTTTACATATAATATGTGTGTGTATTTTATATGTACATATATATATATACACATATATACATATAGCTATACAAAAATCCTGTGGATATATTATTTATGTTATTTATTTAGGAAAACACTGGGCTCTACTATGTTATTTTGAACACCTGGGCCTGAGCCGTCTTCCCCCTCTCAAATGGGTAGGCTGTCATTGCCACAGGCCCAGTGAGCCACTTTGAGAGGCCAGCTTCCTCCAGGAAATTTTCCACTTGCCATCTTTACACTCCATTCCATTTCTTAAGGTTTTTCTATATTTTTACCAAGAAGAAAATTTGATTTTAAATTTCACCATGTTCCAAGTTAGGAAAAAAAAAAAAAAAATCTCTGTTTAAATACATGCATTTTCAATTCTTTATTTTTTCAGGCCCTAAATCATTTCGCTGGAATAACTTCCTTTGAAAGGGAGTTTTCAGAGGCCACTGGAGACACCTTGTGGCTACTTCTCGTACTGGTGTTTCTTGAGTCTCTTTCAAACGTGAGGAACACAAACCAGCGCGGTGGCTCACGCCTATAATCCCATCACTGGGAGGCAGGAGGATTGCTGTGAGTTCGAGGCTTGCCTGGGTTACATAACGAGTTCAGGGTCAGCCTGAACTGCAAACCGAGACCCTGTCTCAAAAAACTTAAAAAAAAAAAAAAAAAAAGAAATCAAATAGAACACAGAGAAAGCGCAGAAACCCTGCTGGGGGCAGGCGATGACCCTGAGCATTGTACCCCAGGCTCCAAGGCGGATGGACTCAGCGGAAGTCAGACACGGGGACCTGGGAGTCTGCGCAGAAGTTTAGCAAGGGCCCAGGTGCTTCTGCTCGGGAAGGATGAGGAAGCGCGGGGCTGGAGGGTGTGGTTAAGGGAGTGACCTTCACTCAGCAGGAACATCTTCACCAATGGCCAGCAGGAGAGGCCACAGGCAAAGGCCAATCAGTATGCACCAGATCTCTTATTTCCGGTTCATTTCATTTTGAAAAGCATAGGACACACAAGAAAACAGCCGTGTACATATATCCCCAATCTCTGCTTATGATAATGTGTTCAAAGACGGTATATATATATAAATTGAAAGATTTACATTATGTGAATTAGGAAATATCTAATCTGATGCATGAAAAAAAAAATTCCTCTTGTGAGAACCAGGTTGCTTTCATTACCAATCAATAGCCTAATTCTTATAAATTTTACTCTCACCCCTGCTGTCTACCGTTTTCTCCACGGACAGTTTGTCCTCCCGAGGTTCTGCCTCTTTTTCAGGGAAAGTGATTTGTGACATTTGTGTACAGAAAAGCAACCTGTTGTCCCAGGTCAGACAATCATTTCTCTTATACAGGTAGCAGATTCCTCTCTCTCTCTCTCTTTTTTTTTTTTTTTTTTTTTTTTTTTTTTTTTTTTTTTTTTTTTTTTTTTTTTTTTTTTTTTTTTTTTTTTTTTTTTTTTTTTTTTTTTTTTTTTTTTTTTTTTTTTTTTTTTTTTTTTTTTTTTTTTTTTTTTTTTTTTTTTTTTTTTTTTTTTTTTTTTTTTTTTTTTTTTTTTGCTGAATTCAATTAAAAATGCTTTCTAAGAGCTCTTAGGAGAGCTGTGTATCTTTTGGTGGCTATCATGTAACAATCTACATTTCTGCAGGGACAGGAGTCTCTCTTATAGCCCCTTACTCTTTGTCAGCTGCTGCATTTTTCTTCTGAATGTGTAGAAGCATTTTATACTTTAAGAAACTAAACGCTTTTTGTTTTGTTTTGTTTTTTTTTGTTTTTTTTTTTTTTAGGTTTTTTGAGACAGGGTCTCGCTTTGTGGTTCAGGCTGGCCCTGAGCTCAGCCTCAAACTCATCACAGCAATCCTCCTGCCTCTGCCTCCCGAGTGCTGGGATTACAGGCCTGAGCCACCACGCCCGGCACTGTGGTATGTGGTACTGGTTGCTGCTGGGTGTGAGTCTCCACACCCAGTATAGGTATGTGGTTACCGGGGATCGAACCTGGGTCCTTGCGCTTGCAAGACAGGCGCCAGAACCATTGAGCTAAATCCCCGGCCCAAACGCTTTTTGTTTTTATACATTAAAATATGACAGTGTCCCAACCTAAAGACAACTTGTATTCTACAATTCCTTTTCTCCCGTCTCTGGGCTTCACACTTGGCTACCAACTTAAAATATGATGCTCTTGTGATAAAGTTTCTCACTATGAACTTTGGGCTCCTCTACAATTGTGATTATGACAACACATTGATCCCATGAGATCTATTATGTGCTCCAGACACCGTTGTATGTAAATTTGTATAACTGGGTATTCAACCCAAGCCCTTTGCATCTCCAGCTCACCTTTGATTTTGACGGAGCCAAACTAAGTCACTAAACTGCCCAGGTAGGACTGCACCTTGTCACCATCCTTCCTCCCAGAGGGACTGCACTCCAGGCCTGTGCCGCAGGACTAGGTGAGAACACAACAGTAAACTTGATCAACGTTGCTGCTGTCCCGTGACTGACAGCCATGGGAAGCTCTACGGTGGCCCCCTGGGCATAATCCCTGAGTGACTACTGCCCCACAGTGGGCCGCCTGCAGCCCCACTTCTTTCCCTTTTCCTCAAAGGTGGAATCTTTGAGCACCAGTAAGATTCTGGATCCGAGACACGCAACCTGTAAGTGAAGATAGCGACAGCCCCTAAACAACTGGGGAGGGGACCATCACTCAGTGATGTTTCAGAACCTGCCCCAGACTCCTCCTGTACAGGACACCCACACCCACGTGAGAAACAAGTGCAAGAATCAAAATGAAAGCGTAACAGGCATGATAAGCAGGTCTCCAGGTGTCCCAGAACTGTAAAGCAACATTCTGGCATACTGAGGCGGAAGCATCACAAGTCAAAAGCTCAGTTTGGGTAGCATAGGAACTGTGAGAACTTGTCTCAACATATATAAAACAGTTTTAGAAGGAAACCAATAGCCATATTAAATAGCATGAAGATTTGGGAAGAGACATCCTGGTCCTTGTGTATAATTCTGTTCCTTTGGGAAACTAAGGCAAGAAGATGGCAGGGTAGAATCAAGCTTGGACAATTTAGTAACACCCCCCCCCCCCACCTTTTAAAGTTTTTTGAGACAGGGTCTTTCTTTGTAGTTCAGGCTGGTCCTGAAGAGATCCTGGCATGCAGTTCCTGCCTGGCAAGCCCTCCCCACCATGGGCTTTGCTGCTTCCAGCTGTGCTCCGGGTCCTCTTGCTGGCAGAAGATAAAGACATTTCACTTACGCTGCTCTCTGTAACTCTCCTGCTTTTTAATGTTTGACCTTGAATTTCATGACTTGTATCCAAAGTATAAAACTTGATGATCAAGTAATAATGATGCTTCAGGAGGCAGCAGAGCCTACTTCATGGTAGTAACTGGGAAGGTGAACACAGGGCCTTTCCATTGAGCTGTCAGCACTATTTTATTGGATTTGTATTTGTATTTTGTTTTTCTTTCTTTCTTTTTTTATTATTATTTTTATTTTTTTTGAGACTGGGTCTTGCTTTGTAGTTCAGGCTGGCCCTGAGCTCAGCCTCCAACTCACATCACAGCAATCCTCCTGCCTCTGCCTCCCGAGTGCTGGGATTACAGGCATGAGCCGTCACGCCCGGTACTGTGGTATGTGGTACTGATTGCTGCTGGGGTGAGTCTCCACGCCCAGTATTGTATGTGAAGACCGGGGGATGGAACCTGGGCCCTTGCACTTGCAAGACAGGCGCTGGAACCACTGAAGAAATCCCCCGCCCTGTATTTTGTTTTTCTTAAGACAGTGTCTCTAAGTTCCTCAGGCTGACTTTGAACCTGAGATGTTTTTTGCCAGAGCCTCTCAGGTGCTAGATTTACCCAAGTTCCCTGAGCTACTACTCCCTTCTTAGAAATATTCTAACTGGATGTAATTCAAAACCTTTCTAAAATTTTTGTACAGGTGTGTGTGTGTGTGTGTGTGTGTGTGTGTGTGTGTGTGTGGTGCTTGGACAGGTGCTTTCCAGTTGAGCTACATCCACAGACCTGTAAAGATACCTTTAGGGCCGGGGATATAGCTCAGTGGTTCTGGTGCCTGTCTTGCAAGCGCAAGGGCCCGGGTTCAATCCCTGGTAACCACATAACAATACTGGGCCTGGAGACTCACCCCAGCAGCAATCAGTACCACATACCACAGTGCCGGGCGTGGTGGCTCAGGCCTGTAATCCCAGCACTCGGGAGGCAGAGGCAGGAGAATTGCTGTGATGTGAGCTGGAGGCTGAGCTCAGGGCCAGCCTGAACCACAAAGCGAGACCCTGTCTTAAAAAACCTTTAAAAAAATTAAAAATTAAAAATTAAAGATGCCTTTTAAATCTAGAACTACAACGGGACCAGGCATGATGGTTATTGCCTGCAATCTCAAGGGAGATTACTGGGGAGGCTGAGGCAGAAGAGTTCTGCTTTAAAGGGCAGCCTAGGCCACATAGGGAGATCCTTCTCAATGTAATAAAGGGCTGAAGATGTAGCTCAGGTTCATCTGAGTATGGTAAGTGTGGATACACTGATCCGTTCTGCCCTCAGAGTCTCCTAGGAGGGACACATTAGTGTCTCCTGAAAAGCCAGCCCTTGGAGCTGCACCCTCAGGGCAGTGGAGAGGGTGAAGGTGCGATTGTAGCTCAGTGAGCTCAGACTCAGAGCCTGGTGGAAGGTCTCTGTTTCACCTTTTCATGTTTCTGAGCTCTCTTTGTTTTTCTTCATCCTTTAACTTCTGCAGCAAGACACGGCCATGTTCCAAAGTTTCCTGGATAATCCAAGGATCAGTGTGATATTGAGAATGTGTAAGACATGCAGAACCTATGAGTGCTTCCTTCTCTCCTGTCTGGGCCTCCTAGCTATTATATTCTTTGCTATCATTGGAGAGACCCTTGCTCACTCTGTGTCTTTCATTGTTGGATGGGTACTGATAGCTGTGAGCATCTTTCTGCTCATCCTTGTCACTACACTGGCTTGGTGTAGAGCTGAGGAGGTGTCGCAGGCAGGGACTGACTTGGACAGTGCTCTACCGGATACTGTGGAGATAGCCACCACTTCCCTGTGATGCTATGGTGACCTGTCAGGTGGAACCCTGCTGGCGCATGCAAGCATTTTAACTGTTGTTTTATAAGTACAAATAAAATTTGCCTTTTGATAGTTTGTTTTCTTTTTTTCTTAATGGTTCTCAGAAACTGAGCATAAAGAAACCTGAGCTGTATCTCTAAACCTTTTTTCCTTTTTAAATGTTGAGACAGCTGCTCCCTTTGTATCCCAGGCTGGACACAAATTTGCAGTTCTTCAGCTTCAGCCTCTCTAGTGGCTGGGACTCTGGCCACAGACCATGCCCATCCTGGTTCACTGTTGTTTTTTTCTTCCACACAACTGCATATTTATTGACTGCATTTTTGGACATTTATTTGTGTGTGACAAGGTCTTGCTTTTTAGTTCACACTGGTCCTGAACTCAGCCTCAAACTCAGCTATCTTCCTGCTTCTGCCTCCCCGGTACTGGGATTATAGGCGTGTACCACCATGCCTGGCACTGGGGTATATGGTACCAAATGCTGGTTGGCGTGAGTCATCACACCCGGCCTTTTTGTATGTGGTTACTGAGGACTGAACCTGGGACCTTGTGCTAACAAGGCAGGCACCAGAGCCACTGAGCTAAATCCTCGGCCCTGATGTAAAACACCTTTAAAGGAGGGAAGAGCACACGGTGACAGCAAGTCTGGTTAATGTATCTACCACTTAGCTCAAGGAAAAAAAAATTAAATATTGAGTCAATGTAGAACACATGTCCCCAAATAAGTGAGTGTTTCAGTGGCATCATTCATGATAGAGAAACAGAAATAACTCAGCATACTCCAGCTGACGATGGGTGCCCACAATGTGATATTTGCATACAGTGAAATACTACTCAGCCATAAAAAGGTGCGACTTACAGATATATGTCCCAAGAATGATCCTGGAAATAGAAAGTGAAAGGCACCAAACACAGACTCTGTACTGTAAGATTCCTGTGATCTAAAACCTCAGAGTAGCTGAGCCATAGGGACAGAAAGCAATTTGTTTGGTTTTCAGCACCATGAGGGTGGAGGGAACAGGAAAGGGTTTCCCTGATGATGGGGGTGATGGTTGCACAGGTCTGTGAATTGAACATAATTAAATGTACACTTGAAAAAGTGAAATTTCCTGGTACCAATTTCAATTCACTGATGATGACAGAAATGTATTTTTTGCAGATTCAAGTTAAAGTTGTTTTCTATGACAGGGGTGGGGTGGCTCATGACTATCGTCTCAGCATGTCAGAGGTTCAGGACAGAGGACCCCTCAGTTATGAAGTCACCCTGGACTACAGTTAGGGTTCATGTCTCTGCGGTGCTGGCCACTGAATCCAGGTCACTAAATCCTGGGCTGCATTCCTAGACTTTTTCGCTTTCATTTTGTTGTATGAGGAGATAGGAATCTCACTACAAAGCCAGGCTGGCCTCAGACTCCTGGCTCAGTGATCCTCCCCCTTCCGCCCACAGCTGTGGGCTGCAGTGCCTGGCTCTACTACTACATATTCTCAGGATAACCTGTTCTATTGAGTCCCACATGAGCAAATCATAATAATTATAGTCCTAACTGCCAAGCACAAACCCAGTTGATATTTGATGTGTTATTCACTCTGAGGCACCAGGGCTTGGTGTCACAATGAACAACATCTGCAGGCATTTCTTCAGGTTTTCTTTTCAGACAATCTTGCTGAGTTGCCCAGGCTGGGTCCCACTTGCAGTCCTCCCGCCTCCCCCTCTCAGAAAGCTGGGATTTAGGAGTGCCTCATCATACCTGGATCCACGGGCATGATAGGAGATAGTATTCTCATATAATATTGTTCCATGATGGAGGGTTTTTCTCTTCTAGTCCATGTTTTCTAAGATTCTTTTAATGAAATTATTTGGTAGTGAACAAATACCATTGCTCCTTCATGGACCCCTGAAATGATTTCCCCAAGGAGGACAGAAAATGTGCAGAAACCCTGCTGGGGACAGGCGAAGGCCCTGAGCATCGCACCCCAGACCCTAGTGCAGATGGACTCAGCGGGAGTCAGACATGGGGACCCGGGAGTCTGTGCAGAAGTTTAACAAGGGCCCAGGTGCTTCTGCTCAGGGAGGATGGGGAAGCCCTGGGCTGGAGGGTGTGGTTAAGGGAGTGACCTTCACTCAGGAACATCTTCACCAATGGCCAGCAGGTGAGGCCACAGGCAAAGGCCAGGCAGTATGCTCCAGATCTCTTATTTTCGGTTCATTTCATTTAGATAAACATACAAGCAAACAACTGTGTGTCTGCATCGCCAGTCTCTTCTTATGACACTATGTTCAAAGACGACATATGAATTCAGATATTTACCTTATGTGAATTAAGGAAAGATCTAATCCAACTCATGAAAAGTTCCTCTTCTGAGAACCAGGTTGCTTTCATTACCAATCAACAGCCTAATTCTTATAAATTTTACCCACACCCCTGCTGCTGGCTGTTTTCTCTAAGGACATTTCATCTTCCAGGGGTTCTGCCTCTTTTTCAGGGGAAGCTATTTGTGACATTTATTTTTACTAAAACACTACTTTATTGTTCCAGGTGAGACACACAATTCTACTTCTTTCACGTATACCACCTTGCTTTTTAATTTATTTTTATTTTTTGCTAAAATCAACTCAAAAGGCTTTCTTTTTATATAGAGTATGTTATAATGCACTTCTGCAAGGACAAGATTCTCATACTCCTTTACTCTTTGTCAGCCTCTGTATTTTTCTTTTCTTTTTTTTTTTTTTTTTAGGTTTTTGGAGACAGGGTCTCGCTTTGTGGTTCAGGCTGGCCCTGAGCTCAGCCTCAAACTCACATCACAATCCTCCTGCCTCTGCCTCCCGAGTGCTGGGATTACAGGCGTGAGCCACCACGCCCGGCACTGTGGTATGTGGTTCTGGTTGCGGCTGGGTGTGGGTCTCCACACCCAGTATTGTTATGTGGTTACCGGGGAATCGAACCCGGGTCCTTGCGCTTTCGAGACAGGCGCTGGAACCACTGAGCTAACTCCCCGGCCCCTCTGTATTTTTCTTAATGTACAGAAGTATTTTACAATTTAAGGATATTAACCCTTTGTATATTTTTATATTAAAATATGAAAGACGTCCTAAAAAAATGATATCCTGTATTCTAGAATTCCTTTCACTATATCTGAGTTTCACACATGGCTACCGACTTAAAATGTGGTGCTCCTGTGATCAACTCTTAAGTATTAATTTTGGTATCCTCTAGAACTGTGATGCGTTCTAGATACCGTTATGTTTGTGTAACAGGATTGAACTCAGGGTCTTTGCACTAAGCTCTATCTCCAGCTCTCCTTTGATTTTGACAGAGCCAAACTAAGTTGCTAAACTGCATCAGCTGGACTCCACCTTGTCACTCTGCTCTCTACCAGAGGGACTGCATGCCAGGCCTGTGCAGCAGGACCAGGTGAGAACACTCCACACTTTGATTAAAGTTGCTGCTGCCCCATGATTGACAGCTGTGGGAAGGGCTAGCACATCACCCAAATGACTGAGGGGACTGTCACACCGTGAGTTTCAGAACCTGCCACAGAGCCCTCCTGTATAGACAGGACAGCCACACCTACGTGTGAAACAGTGCAAGAGTCAAAATGGGGCAGGAACCGGTGTGTAAGCAGATCTCCCTATATGTGGGAACTGAAGCCCATCCTTAGCAGCTTATTTTAGACACTGTAAAACCCTGTCTCAAAATAAAACATAAAACCTTTAAGAAGCACACCAATACCCATTCTAAATAATACCAGGCTACGCAAGCAGACATCATGATTCTTGTCTGTAACTCTAGTATTCTGGTAAACTGAGGCAATATTATGGCGAGTGTGTGCCCGGCTTGGGCCAAAGATCTTGTCTTTTGTTCCATTTTGGCGTTTTTGTTTAAGACAGTGCAGTGCTATGTAATTTAGACTGACCTTAAACTTGCTACGTAGTCCAGAATGGCCTCAAATTCAAAATGACCTTCATCCCTCAGCTTCCAAAGTCCTAGGGTTATAAATGTGGGCCACATACGTGCCTCTGACACCCTGCGGTAAAATAAAAATAAAGGGTTAGAGATTAAGCTCAGTACAAAAGTGATCCCCTGTACCACAAATGGTTTAAAAAATGGAAAAGAGTAGAAAAAGCATCACCCTCTTCTATTAAAATGCAGGAGGATCTGAGACATTTGGAGTCCACTTGGGTGAGTAGTTTATAACTGCTGCTTTCTACTAGTCAGTGACTGGGAATCTCCAACAAGAGATCCCAGCATGTGGTTCCTGTCTGACAAGGCCTCCCCCACCTCAGGCTTTGGCACTTGGGACTGTGCTCCGGGTCCTCTTGCTGGCAGAAGACAGGAGAAACATGTCACTTGGGCCACTGTCCAGAACTCTCTTTCCACATCTTATTTTTAATCTTTCACTTTGAATTTTATGACTTGTATCTAAGGTATACAACTTGACGAACAAGTAATAATGATGCTTCAGGGGGCAGCAGAGCCTACTTCTTGGTAGTAACTGGCAGGGTGAAGCCAGGGCCTTCCCACTGGGCTATCAGCACTATTTTACTCTATTTGTATTTTGTTTTTCTTCACACAGGTCTCTCTTAAATATGCAGGTTGCCTTTGAACCTGAGGTTCTCCACCAGAGCTTCCCAGGTGCTAGGATTACTCTAGCTCAAGTCCCCTGAGGCTGGACCCTCCTCTTAGAAATGTTCTTTCTGCATGTCCTGGGACAGCTTCCTACAATTTGTACAGCCGTTGCTGTGCATGTGTGGGGTGCTGGGACAAGTGCTCTCCCGTTCAGCTACATCCCCACACCTACAAAGATGCGTTTTAAAGTACTCGGAACTACAATGACATGAGGCATTATGGTACATGCCTGTCTCTAATCCCAGCTATGGGGGAAACTGAGGTAGGAAGATCACAAAGTTGAGGGCAGGGAGAAACTTCTCAAGGTCTGCGGAGAGAGCATAAGGGCAGAGTGTCCTGGGTCCAGTCCCTACTGTGGGTGGGTGAGGATACAAGGACCAATTCTGGCCTCTTGAGTCTCCTAGGACTGGCACATTAGTATCTCTTGAAGAGCCAGCCCACTTCCTTCCACCCTCAGGATGGGGGAGGGTAGAGTTCTGATTGATAAAGTACCCACAATTCATAGCCCCGTGAATGCTCTCTGCTTAACTGTCGGTCTTTCTGACCTGTCTTCTTTTTTAATTCAAAATTTTTGCAGCAGAACATCACAATGTGCGAACCTTTTCAGGATGATGACCCAAGGAGGATTCTGCTGAGGAGAATGTGGGATGAGTCCAGAACCTATGAATACTTCCTGCTTTGCTGCTTGGGATTCATAGCTGTGATTTCGGGGATGGTTCTCATTACACAGGTCAATGCTCACTCGGTGGACTTTGCTGTTGGAGTGACACTAATATTTGTGAGCACAACTGCAATTATCCTCACCAGCTGGTTGGTTTTGTGTAGAACTGAAGAGAGGCTGCAGAGAAGCCAGGAGACTGGCCATTTGGAAGGGAGTGGCTTGGATAGTGCTGAACAGTACGCTTTGGAGACACACAGCACCGCCCAGTGACTCTGTGGTGAACTGTGACGTGGGGACCCTTTTGGCATGTTGCAGCCTTTTTATAGAAATGTATAAAATTTTTATTAATATTAAGCATGCATTAAAAACAATAGCAAGTCCTCACAAATTTTTACCCACATGGACAGTTGCTTAGGCTATATCTTGCCTCATCACTCATTAGTTTTTAAGTACTGTTTTTTATTGCTAATAAAATTTGCATTTTGAAAGCTTATGTTCTGTTTTTTGTCTAAAAGTTCTTGGGACTTGAACACAAAGAAAGCCTAGCTGCATCTCCAAGCCTTTGTTTTTGTTGTTGTTTTTAATTTGAGAAAGGTTCTCCATATGCAGCTCAGACTGGACACAAATGTGCAATTTTCAGCCTCAGCCTCTCACAGTTGGATGAGTTCACTGTTTCTACATGTCTGTCCTGAGTGGAAATAAACCAGCCTTTACAAAGAGTTCAAAACCACTTACAGTGGAGACCCCGGGTTGGAATCCCATCGCACTTGGGTCCCAAGTCAGGCACATTACAAATGCACAACCGACCCAGACAAAGTAGGCTTTAGACAGATCACAGCCCAAGTTCAGAGGAGGAAGGAGGATTCTGCAGGCACATGGGGTGCTTGTCAGAGGTTCCTTCACCTCTAAGGACTCAGGCCTCAGCCGGGGCTTCAGGGTCCAGAAGTTCTGGACATGGTAGATGATGAATCCAAGGACCATCAGATGAGAGACTGGAGACGGAAGAGTTTTGAGATAGTGACCAATCAAAGGTGAGGGCTAGAAAAAGAGAAATGAGAGATTGACGGGTCCAGGGGGGAGGGTAGGAAAGGACCAGTGTGGAACAAGGGTGGCCAGTGGGTGGAGACGCGTGCAGAAATTAGGGGGTGAAGAGATAAGATCAAGGATGGGGACGGGAGAGGTGACCTCAGCAGAAGGTCCCCCCATGGGGGAAGGTGTCTACAGAGCAGATTGTGGGTAGGAAGAGGGGGTGACAGCAAGGACAAGTGGGAGGGATGGAGGTGAGCTCAGTCAGGGTAAGAGTGGAAAGTAGGCTGAGCAGTAGCCCACATGGGGGAGCTTGTGTTGTGGGGGAACAGAGGCTGGGCCCACATGATGGAGAGCTGAATTCCAGAGACAGAAGCTTCTCACTCAAGCTGGGTTTCCTGCTTCAGGCTGTGGTAGTGACACCTTGGTCCCCATTAGCAGCCTGTAGTCCATATAGCAAATGTGTGACATCTATATCCCCCTTCACCCTCCAATTTCAGACACTTATGTATACTATGTGTAAAATAGCCCTAGTTGATAAAACTAAGTGCAAGGCACAATGATTAGATGAGTCAGTGCACACGTGTATTCCCAACACTCTGGAAGACTGAGGCAAGAAGATCTCAAGTTGTTAACAGTCTAGAAGTTAAGCAAGTTCTAGTCTCAAAATAAAAACTAAACAATAGCCTAAGGATATGTCTCAGTCAAATTGCAACCAGTTATATACACAGTACTGTTAAAAACAAATCTAAAGAAGAAAATAAGCAGAGTTTTCTATTCGGTAATCCTAGTTACTTCAGAGACTAAGGCTGAGGAACTGCAAATTTGTGTCCAGCCTGGGATACAGAGGAAGAAGCTATCTCACATTTACAAGCATACAGTTGGAGATGTTTTCCTAATATTCAATTCCCAAGAACTATTAGAAAAATAAATCCAAAAATAAATTCTCAAAGGCAAAGTTTATTGATACTTAAAAATACTTCTGTGTGCTGGCAGGGTCCCAACATCATAGATCATGACAGAGTCACAGGAAGTGCCGGGTATCTCCAAAGCATGGAGTCCAGAAGTGTCCAAGTTACTCTCTCCCTGCTGGCTTCTTTCCAGCCTGTTCATAACTTCTCCTTGGCTCTACACAAACCAACCAGCTGGTTAGCATAAAGGAACTAACACAGAGCAGCACTATTCCAGCAACAAAATCCACAGGGTGAGAGCTGACTTTTATTGTGAGACCCAGTCCCACAGTGATCACTATGAATCCTAGGCAGGACACAAGGAAGTATACATAGGTCCTGGATTTATTCCACATTTTCCTTGACAGACTCCTCCTCGGATCATCATCCTGCAAATGTTCAAACATTGTGCTGTTTGGCTGCAGAAATTAAGGGAAGAAAGAAAAAAGATGGCAGGTCAGAAAGACCAATAATTAAGCAGAAAGTTTTCACCTGGCTGGGAATTGTGGGTATTGTGAGTTATCAATCAGAACTTCACCCTCCACCACCGTGCGGGAGGAAAGAAGTGGGCTGGTATATTCCCTTGTTAGGATACTCAGGAGAACATATCTAGCTCCTGTGTCCTCATCCACCCTGAGTTGGGACAGACCCAAGACACTCTGCCCTTGAGCTCTATCTTCAGCCCTTTATATTTTGAGAAGTCTCTCTCTGCCCTAAACTTTGTGATCTCCCCCATAGCTGGGTTTACAGGCTTGCACCACCATGCCTGGTGCTACTGTAGTTCCGAGTAGTTTAAAACGCATTTTTGCACGTGTGGGGATGTAGCTGAATGGGAGAGCACTTGTCCCAGCACCCCACACATGCACAGAAACAGCTGCACAAATTGTAGGAAGCTGTCCCAGGACATGCAGAAAGAACATTTCTAAGAGGAGGGTCCAGCCTCAGGGGACTTGAGCTAGAGTAATCCTAGCACCTGGGAAGCTCTGGTGGAGAACCTCAGGTTCAAAGTCAACCTGCATATTTAAGAGAGACCTGTGTGAAGAAAAACAAAATACAAATAGAGTAAAATAGTGTTGATAGCCCAGTGGGAAGGCCCTGGCTTCACCCTGCCAGTTACTACCAAGAAGTAGGCTCTGCTGCCCCCTGAAGCATCATTATTACTTGATCATCAGGTTGTGTACTTTAGATACAAGTCATGAAATTCAAAGTGAAAGATCAGACTTCTCCTGGTTATACTCCTGGTCCAAGGGCATCTTTTCTTCTGATGGTTACATGTTTGAGAGGCAGTGTCAGCTCTGTCATCTTTATGTCCTGGGAAGAGACAGCTCCAGAGTCCACCCAGGAGGACGGGCTCAGGGATCCCCGTGGGTTCCTTCCATGGGAGATGCAAGTGACCGGAAGTCTTTTGTGTTCCTGAGCCACCTGGCTGGGAAGGCTGCGGGCTCTCCTGCACAGCAGCCTGGTGCAGGCCTTGAGGTGCTCAGGCAGCTCTCACACAGGCGTTTCGCCTCATCTCCCTCTGGAGCCCTGGACTTGTGCTCTCCGTGTGTGGAGCAGCTCTGTGCCCAGCTGGATCCATGGTTCCTGTGGCTGCTCCTGCTGGGGTCCTGACCTGCTCCCTCCTGTTCCTGAGGTCAGGGCAGCCGGGTGGGCCGGGTGTGTTGGAGCTGGGCTAAACACCCAGGCTGTCCTTCCTCATGGGCCTCCACAGGTTCCCCTGGCCCCTCCCTCTTCCACTGGAGTCAGAGGGAGGGAGGGGGGAGATGGGCTCTCCTCCGGGCTGAGTAGCACCCCCTACACACCTTCCTCCCTTTCCTCTTTCCACCTCTGAGGCCTGGAGCAGGCCTTCTGGTGCTCTGGGCAGGGCCCTGAGGCGGGAAGTCAGGTGACTGGGGACTGAACCCGGAGCCCTGGCAGGTCCTGCTGCAGCTCTCCTGGGCTTCTGAGCACCAGTCTCTTTTTTCTGAACACAGAAGAGCTAGGAGCCTGGGTGTTACCCAGGGCCTGAGGAAAGAAACCCATGTCTGGAGTGAGGTTTACCTTTTGCAATTCGGCCTTTAACTATCTCTACACAATTGGAAAGTTAACAAAATAAACCAACCCCAAAAGATAAAAACAAAGAACACAAACTTCTTCCATACCCACTATGCCAATCTTAAAGTTTACTGTTTCCATCTGCACTTGTAGTCTTGTAGCCACTGTCCCCTCGATCTGCCCAGAAACTCTTCTCTGTGACACTCTCACTTATGGTGGGAGGGGATCTGTATTTGAGCCACATCCCTTATCCATCATTGACCTCATTTCCAAAGCCTTCCTCCTCTGCAGGTATCCATTCTTTGTCCCTTTGTCCACCTCTACTGCTTCTCCCATCTCTGCCTTCTTGAGTCCCTCCATCCTTCCTTGTCCCCGGCCTCCTCACTTTCACCTTCTCAGACCTCTTGTGTCTCTGGCTCCCTCACCTGAGTGTTCTGGGATCTCATCACCAGGACACGTCCTGAGGAGCTGGGCTGTGACCTGTGGTCCTCAGACTGGGAGGATGGCAGATTAGGGCCCTGAGTCCTCCTCTATACATTCCTTCCTCCATAACGCATGGACTCTTCTCTGTCCTCAAGCTTCTACAACCCGTTCTCTGCCCAGTCACTGTGTCTTCTCTTGACAGGACTCAAGTCACCAGCTAGAAGAGCTCTCAGAACAAGCTGATACCCACTGGGCTGCCATTTCCACGGGCCTGAATCGTGTGATCAGGACGATCGGAAGATACTGCAGCCATCCTCACATTCCAACCTGGTAGCCGCCACACGGGACATCTAGGGTCCACATCTAGGGTCCTCATCTACTGTCAGGATCCAAACTCTGTCCCTCACACCAAAGTCCCCTCAGAGCTTCTGGGTTTCTCTCCTCTCCTCAGCAGACGCCACATCAGGGCCACTGTCAGCTACACACCTGTGTGAGCCTCCTGCCCTCTGTGCTCTTCCTCCTCAGAGCGTGCACAGGTGGGAGAAGGCACCAAATGGCCCAGATGTTTAAGGAGGTCGGAAGTGCTCGGCCCTCCTCAGCAGGCAGAGGCAAGGACCAAGCACCCAGGGTCCTCGACTTGCTGGCTGGGAAATTTCCATGTACACCCGCAGATTGTCAAGGCTCTCCTGCCCTGTTCTCACTGCCCCTAGTGTTTAGGAATCTATAGTGGGGATGCGCAGCCCCCTTCAGGCACCACTGGGTCCCAGAGACTTGAGGACTCCAAATCAAGGACATCTGGGCTCAAGCTCACATCTACTCTCACTAGGACTTGAATACTGAGGTGTCACTGGACCATCTAAAATCACCCCAAATTCCCAGTAGCAGCCTATAGTCTGCAGAGAAAATGTGCAGCACCTATATCACCCTTGATCCTCCAACTTCAGATGCTTATGGACCCTATGTGTAAAATAGCCCAAGTTGGAAAAATTAGGTTAAAAATCTCCGGTACAAAACACAATATCGTTTTGTGAGGTGGTTCACATGTGTAATCCCAATACTCTGGGTCGCTGCACCAGGAGGATTTTAAACTGGTAGCAATTTACCAAGTCCCTGTCTTAAAAAATGTCTGAAAATTCAGCCAATTCAATATGCAGTAGCAATGAAAAAAAAAACAAAAAAATGAACCAGGATAGGAATGGTCTATGCCCACAGTCCCAGCCACTAGAGAGGCTGAAGCTGAAGAACTGCAAATTTGTGTCCAGCCTGGGATACAAAGGGAGCAGCTGTCTCAACATTTAAAAAGGAGAAAAGAAAAAAAAGGTTTAGAGATACAGCTCAGGTTTCTTTATGCTCAATTTCTGAGAACCATTAAGAAAAAAAAAGTCAGAAAACAAACTTCCAAAACGCAAATTTTATTTGTACTTAAAAACCAATAGTTAAAATGCTTGCATGCGCCAGCAGGGTTCCACCTGACAGGTCACCATAGCATCACAGGGAAGTGGTGGCTATCTCTACAGTATCCGGTAGAGCACTGTTCGAGTCAGTCCCTGCCTGCGACACCTCCTCAGCTCTACACCAAGCCAGTGTAGTGACAAGGATGAGTATAAACATGCTCACAGCTATTAGTACCCATCCAACAATGAAAGACACAGGACGAGAGTGAGCCTGTCCAAGGAGAATGAAGGCCATGACAACAACGAGGAGGCCCAGGCAGGAGAGAAGGAAGCACTCAAAGGTTCTGCACGTCTTACACATTCTCAATAGCACACTGATCCTTGGATTATCCAGGAAACTTTGGAACATGGCCGTGTTTTGCTGCAGAAGTTAAAGGATGAAGAAGAAAAACAAAGAGAGCTCAGAAACACGAAAAGGTGAAACAGAGACCTTCCACCAGGCTGTGAGTCTGAGCTCACTGAGCTACAATCCCAACTTCACCCTCTCCACTGCCCTGAGGGTGCAGCTCCAAGGGCTGGCTTTTCAGGAGACACTAATGTGTCCCTCCTAGGAGACTCTGAGGGCAGAACGGATCAGTGTATCCACACTTACCATACTCAGATGAACCTGAGCTACATCTGCAGCCCTTTAATACTTTGAGAAGGATCTCCCTGTGTGACTTAGGCTGCCCTTTAAATCAGGATTCTCCTAGGACCCCCCATTCAGTGGCTCCAACACCTGCCTTGCAAGTATAATGTCCAAGTTTGATCCCAGATAACCACATACAACAATGCCAACCATGATGTTATGCACATTAGCAATCAGTACCACATACCACAATGCCAAGCATGGTGGCTCATTCCTGTAATCCCAGCATTCAGAAGGCAGAAGCAGGAGGATTGCTGGGAGTTTGAGCCGCCTGCCTGGGTTACATAGTGAGCTCAGGGCTAGCCTGAACTACAAAGCGAGACCTTATCTCCAAACCACCCCCCCCAAAATATTGGGACCCTCACACCTCAGCCTCCCTGTAATCTCCCTTGAGATTGTAGGCATGAACCATCATGCCTGATTTTATTGTAGTTGTAGATTTAAGAGGCATTTTTACAGGTCTAGGGATGTAGCTCATCTAGAGAGCACCTGTTGCAGCACCACACACACACACACACACACACACACTCATGTACTCACTTTGAGAAAGATCTCCCTATTTGGCCTAGGCTGCCCTTAAAATTAGAATCACACACACACACACACACAAACACACACCTGTACAAAAATAGTAGGAATCTGTCTCTGGATATCCAATATGAATATATCTAACAAATGAGTACTAGCCTCAAGGCACTTGGGTAATTTTAGCACCTGGAAGGCTCTGGCAGGAGAATCTTAGATTGAAAGTCAGCCTGGGTAACTTTGACCTTGTGGTAAACGCGTATACACACACACACACACACACACACACACACACACACACACACACAACTCTCTAAAATAGTGCTAGTAGCACAGTGGGAAGGCCCTGTGTTCACCATCTCAGTTACTATCAAGAAGTAGGCTCTGCTGCCTCCTAAAAAATCATTATTCCTTAATCATTAAACTTTACACTTTAGACACAAGTCATGAAATTCAAGGTCAAACATTAAAAAGCCAGAGAGTTACAGAGAGCAGCGTAAGTGAAATGTCTTTATCTTCTGCCAGCAAGAGGACCTGGAGCACAATCGGAAGTGACAAAGCCTGAGGTGGGGGAGGCCTTGTCAGACAGGAACCGCATGCCAGGATATCGTGTTGGAGACCCCAAGTCACTGGCTAGTAGTAAGCAGCAGTTGTAAACTGCTCACCTCAGTGGACTCCAACACTTCAGATCTTTATGGTATTTTCATGGAAGGGGGGTTTTCTACTTCTTTCTTTTCCTCTAACCTTTGTAGTACTTCAGATTGAATATAGCCCCTTTGCAATGACTTACACCCCAAACTTTTTATTTGTAGTTTCCAAGAGGGTTGCTGAGCCAGACATGGTGGCTCACACTTTTATTCCACAGGACTTGGGAGCCTGAGGCAGGAAGACAGTTGTGAGCTTGAGGCCAGGCAACATAGTGCGTTCAAAGCCAGTCTAAACTGTGTAGTAAGACTCAAGTCCTAAAAAACAAACACCGGGGGCTGGGGATTTAGCTCAGTGGTTCCGGCACCTGTCTTGCAAGCGCAAGGACCTGGGTTCAATCCCCAGTAACCACACACCATACTGGGCGTGGAGACTCACACCCAGCAGCAACCAGTACCACATACCACAGTGCCGGGCGTGGTGGCTCACGCCTGTAATCCCAGCACTCGGGAGGCAGAGGCAGGAGGATTGCTGTGATGTGAGTTCGAGGCTGAATTTAGGGCCAGCCTGAATTACAAAGTGAGACTGTCTCAAAAAACCTAAAAAAAAAAACAACAACAACAAAAGAAAACACCAAAAACATCAGGATCTCCCTATGTTGCCCAAGCTTGACTCAACCCTTCCATCTTCTTGCCTCAATTTCCCTAAGGGCTAGAATTACAAAGACCAAAATGTCCCTTCCTGTATCATCATGTTATTTAGTGTGGGTACTGGTGTCCTTCTTCAATTATTCTATGTACTTTATTTTGAGACATTCTCACAATTCCTAAGCCGCCCAAACTGAGCTTCACCTTGTGACCCTCCTGCCTCAGCAACCCAGAATGCTGCTTTACAGCCCTGAGACACCAGCCTGGGCTTGGATTTCCACAAATATGGAGACTTCTCTATCACGCCTGTTCTGGCTCCATTTTGATTCTTGCCCTGGTTTCTCATGTTTGTGCAGCTGTTTTGTACAGGAGGGCTCTGCTACTCACTGGGTGACACCCCCCTCAGTCATTTGGGGGACACCCTTGTATTTCCCACGGCTGTCAGTCATGGAACACAAACTTTGATCAAAGTGTGTAGCGTTCTCACCTGGTCCTGTGGCACAGGCCTGGAGTTCCATCCCTCTGGGAGGCAGGAGGCTGATATAGTGGTCATGACTCTACCTCAGGCGATTAATGACTTAACTCTGTCAAAATAGAAGGAGAGCTGGGGGTGAAGGTTAGTGCAAAAGTGCTGGGATCAATCACCAGTTATACAAACTCACACACAATGGTGTCTAGAACATATCACAGATCTCCCAGGATCAATGTATTGTCATAATCACAATTATATAAGTGGGCAAAGTGAAGAGTGAGAAACTTAATCACAAGAGCGCCACATTTTAAGTTGGTAGCCAGGTGTGAAACCACTTAAAGGGAAAGAAATTGTAGAATACAGGATGTCAGTATGTTAGGACAACTATCATGTCTGCAGTTGGGCCGGGGAGTTAGCTCAGTGGTTCCGGCGCCTGTCTTGCAAGCGCAAGGGCCCGGGTTTGATTCCCCGGTAACCACATAACAATACTGGGTGTGGAGACCCACGCCCAGCAGCAACCAATACCACATACCACTGTGCCGGGCGTGGTGGCTCACGCCTGTAATCCCAGCACTCGGGAGGCAGAGGCAGGAGGATTGTGATGTGAGTTTGAGGCTGAGCTCAGGGCCAGCCTAAACCACCAAAGCGAGACCCTGTCTCAAAAAAAAAAAAAAAAAAAATGTGATGAGTTAAAATCCTTAAAATGCAAAATACTCTGACAAATGTAGAGGGAAAATGCAGCCACTGAGTAGAAAAATCATCCAGGACTATCAGAAAGAGTCCTGTCCCAGTGGAAATGCAAATTGTAAAATAATATATACAAACAATATGCAGCTCTCCCAAGAGCATCTTGGAAAGCATTTGTACTTGACTTTGTAAAAAATGCAACGTACAACATATATAAGAGAAATTGCTGTTTGTCTCACCTGAGATAATAGGTAGCTTTTTATAAATGTCACAAATTTTCCCCTAAAAAACACACAAAAATCATGTAAGATAAAAAGTCTTTACAGAAAACGGTGGGCAGCAAGGTCTGGGGTGAATTTTTATATGAATTAGGCAGTTGATGGGGTAATGGAAGGAACCTGGATTCTCACAAAGGGGATTTTTCTCATGTCAGATTTTTTGTTAATTCTCCCAATGGCTGAATATATCTATAGTCACTGAAATCACTGAACTAAGGAGAGATGTATGATATATACACACAGCTGTTCTCTTGCATGTTCTAAGTGTAGGAAAAATGAAATGAACTGGAAATAAGAGATCTGGTGCATACTTACTGGCCTTTGCCTGTGGCCTCACCTGCTGGCCATTGGTGAAGATGTTCCAGCTGAGTGAAGGTCATTCCGTTAACCACACCCTCCAGCCCAGCATTTCCTCATCCTCCCTGAGCAGAAGCACCTGGGCCCTTGTTAAACTTCTGCTCAGACTCCCAGGTCCCTGTGTCTAATTCCCACTGAGTCCATCTGCCCTGGGGTCTGGGCTGCGATGCTCAGGGCCTTCGCCTGCCCCCAGCAGGGTTTCTGCGCATTCTCTGTGCCCTTTGCAGAAATCATTTCAGGGATGCTAAATGAGGACTAGTATTTATTTACTGTCAAATAATTTCATTAAAGGAATCTTAGAAAACACGAACTAGAAGAGAAAAACCCTCCAGCATAGAACAATATTATATGAGAATCCTAACTGTGCATCCAGGCATGGTGAGGTACTCCTAAATCCCAGCTTTCTGGGAAGGGGAGGAAGGAGAACTGCAAGTGGGACCCAGCTTGGGCAACTCAGCAGGACTCTGTCAGAAAAGAAAACCTGAAGAAATGCCTTCAGGGCCAGGGAGTTAGCTCAGTGGTTCCGGCGCCTGTCTTGCAAGTGCAAGGACCCGGGTTCGATCCCTGGTAACCACATAACAATACTGGGCATGGAGACTCACCCCAGTAGCAATCAGTACCACATACCACAGTGCCGGGCATGGTGGCTTATGCCTGTAATCCCAGCACTCGGGAGACAGAGGCAGGAGGATTGCTGTGATGTGAGTTGGAGGCTGAGCTCAGGGCCAGCCTGAACCACAAAGCGAGACCCTGTCTCAAAAAACCTTAAAAAAAAAAAAAAAAGAAAGAAAAGAAATGCCTGCAGATGTCGTTCATTGTGACACTACTGAGTTCAAGCCCCAGTGCCTCAACTAGAGTGAATAACATCAGATATCGACTGGGCTCATTCTTATTGGCAGTTAGTACTAGAGTTACTACGATTTGTTCATGTTGGACTCAGAAGAGCAGGTTATCGTGAGAATATGTAGTAGCAGAACCAGGCACAGCAGTCCACAGCTCTGGGCCCAGCTCCTCAGGAGGCTGAGGGGGGAGAATCACTGAGCCAGGAGTCTGAGGCCAGCCTGGCTTTGTAGAGAGATTCCTATTTCCCCACACAACAAAATGAAAGAGAAAAAGTCTAGGAATGCAGCTCAGGGGTAGAGCAGAACTCTAGGCTGTGTGAACGCTGGATTCAATCGCCAACACCACAAAAGAAATAGGATTCAATACGGTGGACCAGGCTGACCTCAAACTTGAGATAGCCACCTGCCTTGGAGTCTCATGTGTTGGGATTACAGGCATGTGCCATCATGCCAATCTGAAAGAATAAGTTTTAACTTGTGGTCATATCTTTTTTTTTTTAGGTTTTTTGAGACAGGGTCTTGCTTTTGTGGTTCAGGCTGGCCCTGAGCTCAGCCTCCAACTCACATCACAATCCTCCTGCCTCTGCCTCCCGAGTGCTGGGATTACAGGCGTGAGCCACCACGCCCGGCGAATAAGTTTTAACTTGTATCTACAGAAAAGATAAATTTTTCAGGGGCTGGGGATTTTGCTCAGTGGTTCCGGTGCCTCTCTTGCAAGGGCAAAGGCTATGTCCCAATTTCAATCCCTGGTAACTACATACAACAGTGCCAGGCATGGTGGCTGATGCCTGTAATCTCAGCACTCAGGAGGCAGAGATAGGAGGATACATAGTGAGCTCATAAGGGAACCATAGTGAGTTCAGGGCTAGCCTGAACTACAAAGCGAGACCCTGTTTCAAAAACAGAAAAGAAAAGAGTTATTTTCTTCATAAGAGTTGAAATTGCTACCAAGAAATTTACCATTTGGCACTTGATGGATTTGTAGTTGATTCATAGATCTGTGCAACCATCACCACCATCACCAGCACATATTTGGCAACTCAGAGAGAAACTCCAAACCTTCTAGAAGTCCCTTCCTGTCCCATCCCTCTTCCTGGCCCTGAAAACCAACAAATTGTTTTTTGTCTCTATGCATCAGCTCTTCTGAGATTTTAGGTCACAGGAATCTTATAATAGAGTCTCTGTGTCTGGCGTCCTTCACTTCCTGTTTTGCTTCCAAGATTCATTTTTTTTTTTTTAGGTTTTTTGAGACAGGGTCTCGCTTTGTGGTTCAGGCTGGCCCTGAGCTCAGCCTCCAACTCACATCACAGCAATCCTCCTGCCTCTGCCTCCCGAGTGCTGGGATTACAGGTGTGAGCCACCATGCCCGGCACTGTGGTATGTGGTACTGGTTGCTGCTGGGTGTGGGTCTCCACACCCAGTATTGTTATGTGGTTACCGGGGAATTGAACCCGGGCCCTTGTACTTGGAAGACAGGCGCCGGAGCCACTGAGCTAACTCCCTGGCCCCCAAGATTCATTCTTATTGTGATATATGTCAGTATATCACTCCATTATTGGCTGAATAGTACTTCACTGTGTACAGGTATCACATTTCAGCCAGCCACCCATCATCTGGAGGATGTTGTTATTTCTGCTTGTCTGTCATGAATGAGGCCTCTGTAAACAGTCACGGCACTTGTTTGTGAACGTGTGTTCTACATCCACTCTATGTTTAATTTTTTTTTTCCATGAGGAAGGATCTGGATAGTTTACCCAGGCTCACAATAAACTTGTGCTCCTTCTTCCTTACCCTCTTGAGTAATAGTGTTTACAGGCATTTGCCTGCACTCCCACCTTACGTCTTTTGGAAAAAGCCGAAATGACTTCTATAGGACGTTTTTATATTTTCACGAACTTTTAGAGATACTGCAGTTGGAACCAAGGTCTCTCACTTCCTAGCCAAGCCTTTCAACACTGCGCTATGTCTGTGGCCTTTGAAAATGCATTGCCCAGGCTGGGCTCAAGCTTCCAGTCCTCCTGCTGCAGCCTCTGCTGTGCAGGGAAGACAGGCTCTGCCCAGCCTCCGCACCCCCCAGACAGTGATTGAAGCGCGGGCTCGGGCTCAGATGATCTCTCTCCTGGGCCCTCCGTGCTTTATGGAGGGACTGGCAGCCGCGTGCAGCAGTGAGCAGGGCAGGACATGCACTGAGACGCCACGGATTCCCTGGGAGAACTGCCGCCATGGGGACGCGGCTGATGTGGTCAAGCTGCTCGGTGCTGGGAATGATTTCCTGATAGTTAGTCTTCAGGGAAACACTGCGTGTCCAGGATGGACGGTGCTGAACACGCATGCGCCGCCCTGCTGGTCAGGAGCTGGAGGAAAGATAGGGCAGGGTGGGCAGGACAGACGGGCCGGCTCCAGCTCAAGAGGCTTCAATCTGAGCCAGTGAGGAGAGGGCAAGCCTTCCCGGAAGTTTCTATGTAGACCTACTAGCCTGCAGCTTGCTGCCTGTCCCTCCTCAATCTCCAGAGTGCTGAGATTACCAGCCTGAGCCACCACGCCCAGATTCTTGGGCTGTTTTCTGGGAATCCTGGGAAATACACGTGTTTTCTTCAAATGTGGAGCATCTATATCCCACTCAACCCTGCAATATCAGATATTTATGTACCCTGCATGTAAAAATGTCACATGTTGGGAAGACTGAGGACTGGGGATTTAACTCAGTGGTTCTGGTGTCTGCCTTGAAAGTACAAGGTCCCAAGTTCAATCCATGGTACCAAAAAAAGAAAGAAAATAATAAAGACTAAGTGAGAAAATCTGCAGTGCCAGACACAAAATGGTCACGTGATACGGCACACATTTGTAGTCTCAATACTCTGTGTGGCTGAGGCAGGAGGATCTCAAATCAGTAACAGTTTAGAAATTTGGCTATTTCCTATTTGAAAATAAGCATAGTCTCCTTAGGTTATTATTTCATATCTCAGTCAAAAGAACCATTACAATGCACAGTACTGAAGAAAAAAATTAAAAAGAACACAAGAGAGGGGTAGAGTGGTCATGCCTATAAGATAGAAAGGCAGAGGCTGAAGAATTTCAAATTTGTGTCCAGCCTGAGATACATACGTAGAAGCTGTCCCAAAACTTAAGAAACAAAACTATCAAAGCTGCCTCTCACCTTCCCTTGTATTCAGCTTCCAAGAACTATCAGTAAAATGTCAGAAGACAAGCTTCCAAAGGACAAATTTTATTTGTACTTAAAACCAATATTTAAAAGACTTGCACATGTCAGGAGGGTCTCAGTATCATAGTTCGTTACAGAGTTACACGGAGGTGCTGCTGGCCCTGAAACTTCCTGTTCAGCACTGTCAGGGATACAGGATATGCAATTCTGGGTCTATTTGCCTCAGCATCCACTCCACGACTATTGCCCAAGACATCAGAGCCACTTGGATGAGCGCATACAGGCCAGCCATTGTCAGCGTTACTTCCACAGCCGCTCTCACCGGGTGGGAGTGACCCTGTAGAGCCAGTACCATTGCTAAAATAATAGCCACAGATACCAGGCCCAAAAGAAAGAAGCATTTACAGCTTCCATACTTCTTCCACATTCTCCTCAGCAGAATGATCCGTCGATTCTTACCCTGCAGACGTTGGCGCATTGTGATGTTTTGCTGCAGAGATTAAGGGAAAAAGAAAAACAAACAAACAAACAAACAAAAACATGACAAGTGAAAAACACTAAAAGGCGAAGCAGAAAGCTTTCACCTGGCTGGGAATTTGTGTGTACTGTGAAATGTCAATCAGAACTTCACCATCACTATGATCCTGAGGGTAGAATTCAAAAAGCTGGCTTTTTTTTTTTTTTTTTTTTTAACAGAGACACTAATGTTTCCTTCCTAGAAGATTGAGAAGGCCAGAGCTGGTCAGCTGTGTCCCCACCCACACATACTGGGGGCTGAATCCAGGGTACTCTACCCCCAGCTCCATCTCTAGCCCATTTTTACTTTGAGAAGGCTCTTCCTCTGTTGCCCAGGCTGTCTTTATCTTATGATCCTACTGCCTCAGCGTCTTTAGTAGCTGGAATAACAGGCATGTCCCATCACATCTGGCAGCCTTGTAGTTCCCCATGGTTTAAAATGCATCTTTACAGGTCTGAAGATGTAGCTGAGTTTGACAGCCCTTGTCCTGGCACCACACCCATGAAAAATCTGTACAAAATTGTAGGAAGTTGTCCAAAGACATCCAGGAGAAATATTTCAAAAAATAGAGTACTAGGCTCATGATACTTTAAAAGGGGGCATAATCCCAGGTGTGTGAGAGGTTGAGACAGAAGAATCTCAATGCCAGCCCAGGAAACTTAGGTACCTTGTGCCTCAAAACAAAAACAAAACCCATAAAATAGCACTGTTAGCTCAATGGGAGACCGTACATTCAAACTCCCAGTACTGAAAAAACTAGGCTCTGCTGCCTCCTGAATCATTATTGCTTATCAAGTTTTATGGGTGCAAGTCATTAAATTCAGAGAAAAGTTAAAGACTTGACTTGGAAGGAGACTTCTGGACAGCAGCTCAACTCAGATGTTTCTCCTATCTTTTGCCAGCAAGAGGACTCGGAGCACAGTCGGAAGCAGCAAAGCCTGTGCTGGGGAGGGCTTTCCAGACAGGAACCACATGCTCGGATCTCTTGTTGGAGATCCCCAGTCACTGGCTAGTAGAAAGCAGCAGTTGTAAATTGCTTAACCAAGTGGACCATAAACACTTCAGATCTTTATGGTATTTTCATAGAGAAGGGGTTGCTTTTCTACTCCTTTCCTTTTCTTTAAGTTTTGCAATACTACAGATTGAATATAGCCCCTTTGCCCTGAGCTACACTCAAACTTTTTATTTGTATTTTAAAATAGGGTTGCTGAACCAGATGTGGTGATACACACTTTTATTCTCCAAGCCTTGGATGGCTGAGGCAGGAAGACAGTTGTGAGCTTGAGGCCAGGCTGCACTACACAGGGCGTTCAAGGCCAGTCTAAACTGTATAGTAAGACTCAAGTCTTAAAAAATAAACACCAAAAACATCAGGATCTTCCTATGTTGCCCAAGCTTGGCTCAACCCTTCCATCTTCTTGCGTCAATTTCCCTAAGGGCTAGAATTACAAAGACCAGAATGACTCTTCCTGTATCATCATGTTATTCAGTGTGGGTACTTCTTCAATTGTTCTAGGTACTTTATTTTGAGACATTCTCACAGTTCCTAAGCCGCCCAAACTGAGCTTCACCTTGTGACCCTCCTGCCTCAGTAACCCAGAATGCTGCTTTACAGCCCTGGGACACCAGCCTGGGCTTGGATTTCCATAAATATGGAGATCTGTCTATCACGCCTGTTCTGGCTCTGTTTTGATTCTTACACTAGTTTCTCAAGTGGGTGTGGGTGTCCTGTACAGGAGGGGCCTGGAGCAGGTTCTGAAACATCACTGAGTGATGGTCCCCTCCTCAGTCATTGAGGGGCTGCTGGCTATTTTCACTTACAGGTTGCGCCTCTCAGATCAAGAATGTTACTGGTGCTCAAAGATTCCACCCTTGAGTCTTAGCAGATTTGGGATTTTCAGACTAGGGAGGCTCACTTGGTGAGTCCTACACAAATGTTCCAAAGCCCAGAGCACCCCCAGGCTGAGGTGTCCTTTTCTCAGGCTTTTCAGGTAAAGGCGCTCAGCCTCCACCTCCTCTTCCTGTACGTGCATGGGCTGCACCTGCGTCCACCCAGCACCCCTATTGGAGTTGGGGTTTCGTTGATCAGAGGTAGAGGGTGGGGTTGCATCTTTTACCCAGTCCCGGGGTCCTCGAGGAGGGGCCTCCTGTCCCCAGGGCGCTGTGCTGAGAGAGGGACTCCCTAGTGCTGTCACAGTGTCTCCTGGGCAGGGCTCCTGGCTCTGCCTCTGGGCTTCCCCAGCTCCAGTGCAGGACTCGGGCCTTTTCCAGCTCAGCACAAATATCACAGCCACACAGCACTGCAACATTCAGCCTCAACCAGTGGCCAGAAGAGCCCTGCTGTGCTGAGCCTCCTTCTTCTCCAGTCTGTGGACCTGAGGCCTGTATCTAACCTGGGACAGAGACACAAAGCAGAACACGGAGGCCGGGGGCTGAGCCTCAGCTCAGGGCGGGGCTTCCCTGGTGTGAGGAGGCCCAGGCTCCTCCCAGTTGTGCAGGGAAAAGGGAAAGAAGTCGGGCTGCAGGCGGCCCACTGTGGGGCAGTAGGCACTCAGGGATTAAACCCAGGAGGACGCCCTAGTGCCTCCCACGGCCGTGAGTCATGGGACAGCAGCACTTTGATCAAAGTGTGTAGTGTTCTCACCCGGTCCGGCGGCACAGGCCTGGCGTTCAGTCCCTCGGGTGACCAGCTGGAGTTCAGTCTGAGAAAGTTAGCAACTTAGGGAGACTGTCAAATTAAAAGAAAGAGCTAGAAAGTAAACACCCTGTTTTCCATCTCCTATTGTACATACACAAATATTCATTTTATATATTACACATTACATATTATATAAATATATAAAAATTCTATTTACTTAATTAGCTGCTAATGGTTACCTTACCTTGTCGATCAGAGTTACTATTTAGAAGCTTAATCATAAGAGAATCCAGTTTTCAGTTCGTAGCCAGCTATGAAACCCAGAATCACAAAGGAGAGTACTTTGGAATCCAAGGTGTTATTAAATTAGAACACCTCTCATATTTTTAACGGATAAAATAACAAGATCCCCCAAATACAAAAGAACTTCTACAAATTCAAAAGAAAAACCCATCAACCTTCAGAAAAATTGTCAAAGAGAGTCCTTATATGTGAAGAAATTAGATTATAAAATAACGTGTACAAAATAATATGCACCTCAACTCAGAGCATATTAAAAAGTATTTTAAGTGACTTTTTTTTTTTTTTTTTAGGTTTTTTGAGACAGGGTCTTGCTTTGTAGTTCAGGCTGGCCCTGAGCTCAGCCTCAAACTCACATCACAGCAATCCTCCTGCCTCTGCCTCCCGAGTGCTGGGATGACAGGCGTGAGCCACCACGCCCGGCACTGTGGTATATGGTACTGATTGCTGCTGGGCGTGAGTCTCCACACCCAGTATGGTATGTGGTTACCGGGGAATCGAACCCTGGTCCTTGTGCTTGCAAGACAGGAGCCGGGAAAAAAAAAAAAAAAAAGACAGGAGCCGGAACCATTGAGCTAACTCCCCAGCCCTATTTTAAGTGACTTTAACAAAATAGAAATTAATTACTGTATAAATAAAAGAATTGATTCTTTTTCTCACCCAGTGCAGGAGGTAGGTTTTTACTAAACAAATATCACAAATAGTTTTCCCTAGAAATCAGGCGCATGAGGTCAGAGGAGATGTCCTTAGAAGCAACGGCGGGCAACAGCAGGGTCTGGGAGGAAATCTACAGAAATTAGGCTATTGATTGGCTGATGCAAGGAACCTGGATTCTCACAAGCGGGATTTTCACAGGTCAGATTAGTTTTTTCCTTAAGTTATCCAATGTAAATGCCAAAATTTTTGTCTCATCTTTGAAGGAGAGATTGGGATATGCACGCAATTGTTTGCTTGAGTGTCCTATGTTCAGAAAAATATGAAATCAACAGGAAGTAAGGCCTCACCTGCTGGCCATTGGGGCAGATGGTCTGCTGAGTGAAGGTCACTGCCTTAACCACACCCTGCAGCCCAGGGCTTCCCCATCCTCCCTGAGCAGAAGCACCTGGGTCCTTGCTAAACTTCTGATTCCCGCTGAGTCCATCTGCCCTGAGGCCTGGGGTGGGCTGATCAGGGCCTTTGCCTGCCCCCACCAGGGTTTCTACACATTCTCTGTGCCACTTGGGGAAGTCATTTCAGGAGTAGATTCCCCTGCCTTAGCATCCACAGTGCAGGGTGCCACCAGACCTGGCTGTTCAAGTGAATTTGGAAAATATGCATGTTTCTGTTATAAGCAGATAAGCTAGAAGTAATGGAGAGGCATTCAATGTGACATTTCTGGGAACATTCAAGACCTCTTGTTTGTATATAATTATGATTGAACTGGGGATTTACCTCAGTGGTTCTGGTGCCTGGGATTAAGAGTGTAACTGTATCGCTTCCCTGATTGATTGCCACTGCCCTGATACCAGTAGCAGGGCCAGAAAGAAGCTGCTAATGTCCCTTCTTTGCTTGGTTTTACTGTCTTCTGCCAGCCAAGAACTGACTTTCCTCGTCAGTACCCTTCTGCTATTTGGGAGCCACATAACTCTAAACTGAAACCTCTTCTAAACTGTGAACTAAATAAACCTTTCCTCTCTTTAACTTTGGGTGTTAGGTATATTTGTCCCATTCTCCTGTTCTCCCTTAAATCCTCCACCCCCATACACATGCTTTTTTCCCCTTATCATAAAATTTTTTCTTTCATCTGATCTTATCCAGTTTTCCTTTTGCTTTGAGTATTTTCCTTCCCACTTCACAATACCTGTATTCTGGACCTATTTACACCGTTTCTCACACTGGAGAAACGATATGGTATTTACACATACATCTGTGTCCTGTTTATTTCACTTACTAGTATGGCCTCAAGGTACATCCATTTAAGTATAAATGTTTCTAATTTATCATTATGGCTAATAGTCTATTTTGTTAAAAAACAAAAAACACCTTTATTAAATCTCTAGTTGATGGGCATTTGGGCTATTTCCAAGACGTAGCTATTACAGACTGAGCTACTACAAACATGGGTGCTCATGTTGCTGTGATGCTTTTCTTTCTTGTGCATATACCCAGCCGGGAAATAACAGGGTCAGATGGGACCTCTAATCCTAGTTTGTGTAATCGCCACAATGGTTGCACCAGTCTACATTCCCACCAACATTGGAGGAGGATTCCTTTCTCCCTACAGCCTCACCAGCATTTATTGCTGGTTGATTTCATGATCGTAGCCATTCTTTGTGGAGATGGAATCTGTGATGTTTTCATGTGCATTTCTCAAATGACCAGTGATGTTAAAGGATTTAGCTCACTGGTTCCAGCACCGGCCTCATAAGTGCAAGGTGTCAAGTTCAACCCTGTGTATCATAAACACTTTTTTAAAAAATGAGCTAGGGAGGGCTGTGGATTTAGCTAAGTGGTTCTGGCACCTGTCTTGCAAGCGCAAGCGCCTGGGTTTGATCCACCACCTCCCCCCCGCCCCCCGCCGGTAAACACATACAATACTGGGCGTGCAGACTCATGCCCAGCAGTAATCAGTGCCACGTACCACAGTGCCAGGCGTGGTGGCTCACGCCTGTAATCCCAGCACTCGGGAGGCAGAGGCAGGAGGATTGCTGTGATGTGAGGTGGGGGCTGAGCTCAGGTCCAGCCTGAACTACAAAGTGAGACAATGCCTCAAAAAAAAAAAAATAAATAAATAAACTGGCCGGGGAGTTAGCTCAGTGGTTCTAGCGCCTGTCTTGGAAGCGCAAGGACCCGGGTTTGATCCCCAGTAACCACATACCATACTGGGCGTGGAGACTCACGCCCAGCAGCAACCAGTACCACACACCACAGTGCCGGGCGTGGTGGCTCACGCCTGTCATCCCAGCACTCGGGAGGCAGAGGCAGGAGGATTGCTGTGATGTGAATTGGAGGCTGAGCTCAGGGCCAGTCTGAACCACAAAGCGAGACCCTGTCTAAAAATAAATAAATAAATAAATATAAAAAAAGTTAGGGATTTATTTCAGTAGTTCTGGTTCCTGCCTTGCAAATACGAAATCCTAAATTCAATTCCTGGTACAAAATAAAAAAAAAAAAGAAAAAAAAATACCAAAATCACAACAGTGTGGAAGTGCGTAATGTCAGTAAACTATGTACTCCAACATTACCGGTTTTAGTATTTTCCCCCTGTCTCCAACAGCACTTTTGTCCTCCCCAAAACACATCTAAAAACCTCTGTGATGTTAGTGCTCCCTAGCCAGCAGGCTCATTGGAGCCCGTATCAAAATCTTTTTTTTTTTTTAGGTTTTTTGAGACAGGGTCTCGCTTTGTGGTTCAGGCTGGCCCTGAGCTCAGCCTCAAACTCATCTCAGCAATCCTCCTGCCTCTGCCTCCAGAGTGCTGGGATGACAGGCGTGAGCCACCACGCCCGGCACTGTGGTATGTGGTACTGGTTGCTGCTGGGCGTGTCTCCACACCCAGTATAGGTATGTGGTAACCGGGAATCGAACCCTGGTCCTTGCGCTTGCAAGACAGGCGCCAGAACCATTGAGCTAAATCCCCTGCCCCCGTATCAAAATCTTGAGCCTGCACTGACCAGACCCAGGATCTCCTCTACAAAGCCATCTAACACATTCACTTCCCAAGCTTAGTACTGTACCTGACTAAATGGCTTAAAGGTATGGATAGAGATGGAGTGAATAAAAGGTAAACGGTTATAATTTAGGAGTTGAACAGATGAGTTCGAAGTTTTTTTTGTTTTTTTGAAGAGTTCAAAGGTTTTGAGACTATCATGGACAGGACACTAGAGAAACAGACTGAGGGAGATCTATAATGAACAGTCAAGTTTTTTACCCATGTTATCAGCTAATGCCTTTTCGGAAGGTAACATTTTCCAGGGAATCAAAATTATGCCCCATTTCCTGTCACTTTATGTATGTAAAATACCTCACTTGAGTTTTTATCAACAGGCAATAATCATTTTAAGCAAACTGAGATATTAAAAACTAGGCTATGTCCACTCAGAAGCAAACTTAACATTTTAATAAAAAGGCAAAAACATGGAAAAGCACTTTTTGCTTGACATTAGCATTGACACAGAACAATTTAGAAACAGATTTGACTTTAACCATTGTTCCTTTTAACCAGATACATGTCAATTACCCAGGGAGGTTTTAGAAATACTGAAACGCAGGTCTCACTTTTGAAGAAGGTCGCAATGGTGGATCGGGACCTGGCATTTTTATTTTACTCATTTATTTTTAATGTGCAGAGGACTGAGCGCAATGCTTGTGTATGCTGGGCAAGCCCTCTAGTGCGAGATACACCTCTGGTCAGGACCCAAGGATCTCCTTAGGTAACACTGCTGTTCTCTCTGGTGGAGTCACTGATTTTAGGTCGACTGGGCCACTCTGGGTTTTTTCGGTGACTGTTTAGGGGTGTGGGGAGTTTTTCTCATGGATTTATTAGCAGCAGCAAAGAGCTTAGACTCTGGCTGTTTTGGAGTCTGCCTCAGATCTTCCTTCACTGGTGAGGATTTTGCTGGTTTCTTCTTCCGCCTCACTTTTGGCTTTTTCTCTGGACCTGCACCTGGAGTCTCAGGAGCTGGCAGGGCTTTTCTCTTCTTGCCCTGAGGTTTGTTGGGACCAGCACTCTCTTTTGGAGACTTCTCTATGACTAGTTTTTCCACCTAAGAAAAAGAAGAAAGTTAAGCCTGGAACAAACAAAGAAGAAAAAACAAAAACACACAAAAATAAACTAAAAAACAAGCCAACAAAAAACCATCAGCAAAGGCTGGCCCTCCAACTCCAGCAGTTTCTGCTTTTACGAGTTATATTAACCTCAGCATGAAAACCAAGGAATGGCCATTTTCTGTTACTAAAGAACTGTGAAAAGGACACTGGAGCTCCCCTGGTTCACTGAAAAAAACCACCGTTCCCTGCAAGTGACAGAATATTGGAAACAAGTGCTATGGGCAGAGCAGAAGACAGCGATCAGGATGACTCTTCTATGCTGGTTATAAATCTTTCACAGTGGGGTTGGGTAGGGCACTCAAACTGTGTATAAGGTCCTCTGGAGTACTAATAAAAACCCATTCTCCACAGCTAGGTTCAGAGGCTCCTGGAGGGGAGTGTGTTACATGTCAGGGATCTGGGTTTCCAACCAGCCCAGAAGTCGGCTGGGCAGAATATACTAAGGTACTCAAAATAGGCTAAGACAGAGACAAAAGCAAAACTAAGTAAAGCACCGAACAGGAATACAAAACAGATTTGGGGAGGGGTGAAAAAACTTTTAAGTTTACATCAGAAAAACTTGTCCACATGACAAACATGGTCAAGTCTTTTCCCTTAGTTCCACTGGATATTAAAAAGTTGTTTAGATGGACCACATTTATGAAGGGAGGCCAGTAAGATTTTAATAGAGCTGAAAGATTCTTCCTGTCTCTTGACTCTGTAACCATCATAACAGCGCAACACATTCACATGTTTGTGGTGATGCTGGTACAAACCTGTTGCCAGCTATACACAGAATTATGTACATGAAGCTTGACAACAATAAATGACTGTATTACTGCTCTGCGTATCTACTATAGTATGTCCCCGCAACTTTTTTGGTATTGGGGATTTAACGCAGGGTCTCTGTACTGAACTACATCCCTGGGCCCCAGCTTTATTATTACGGATTTGCAGATCATGACAGCACTTACCACAGAGGTGGCACGTGTGCACATCGCTGCTTCTTTTTTCATCTCCTATTCTTCCCAGCACCCCCCCCCAATCTCTTGTTCTCTGTCCCATTTGAAAGAGATCTCTGCTTCCTCTTAGCTTTCATTTTGATCTTTACACACTATGCAAGAGAAAGTGTGATATTTAAGCTTGTGTGTCTGATTTATTTCACTTATATTATGGTCTCAGGTGCATCCATTTACTTACCCTAGACCCCTTTTATTTATTTTTTGAAACAGCACCTCACTAAGTTGTCCAGACTGACCCTGAACTTGGGATTTTCTTGCCTCAGCATCCCCAAGTGCTCAGATTACAGGAATCTGCATCACACCTGGCTTCTGCTCATACTTTTTATCATCTTAGTGTATATCCCTATTTCTAAAAGTGTACTGTCAGGCCTCCCAGATCTCGTGTCTGGCACAGTCTGTGACTGCACAACGCCCTATTAACTAACTGACTCTATTCCTATTTGTATTATGGAAGTCCTATCATGTTCACTCTTGCTCCATGATACGTTCCAAGGTATCCCTGCCAGGAGGCGACACAATTACATTCTGACGTTCACAAGAAAAGTAATCACAGTAACTCTCTCTCCATGGTTCTACTTTGCTCTAGTTTTTTTTTTTTTTTTTTTTTTAAACCACTTATCACTTAACATAGTTCCTGCCTGACCCACACTGGCCGCCAAACATTTCATTATGAATATTAAATCTTGATAGATACCTTGCTGTTTTCTTTTACTGGAGTCTCGCCTATTGGTACCAGTTGTGGAATTTCCTCGTCAGATTCATTTTTCACTTTAACTTGGGTTTTTGCTTTGCCAGTCTTTTTCTTCTGGGACCCACGGTTGTTCAAGCGCACACCTCTGGTTTTGAGTGCGAAACCACCTTTACCTACGACTGATCCAGACTTCTTAGCTTTTGCCTTTAATTTTCTTTTTTCCTTCTTCAATTGCTGTTTTTGGCGATATTTTTCCTCCTTTATTTTTCTTTTTGCCTCCTAATAAAAAATAATGGACACAATTTTAGCATGGAATGCTACTGTAGGAAAAAAAATGCATAGATTTAACAGTACCAGTTATGATTATTCGTAAGCTAACTGACCTACTAGCCTGTAGGTTACTAGACAAAGAATCCCGTTACCAACACTTACACCACAGCTCCAAATTGTCTGGACTCTCAGGCACAGATGCATTTTATGTAGTAAAATGTACATTGGTATTTCACAAGCTGGTTATCTATTTATTTATTTATTTTTAAATTTTTATTTATTTATTTATTTTTAAGGTTTTTCGAGACAGGGTCTTGCTTTGTGGTTCAGGCTGGCCCTGAGCTCAGCCTCCAACTCACATCACAGCAATCCTCCTGCCTCTGCCTCCCAAGTGCTGAGATTACAAGCGTGAGCCACCACGCCCCACACTATGGTATGTGGTTTCCAGGAATCGAACCCGGGTCCTTGTGCTTGCAAGACAGGCACTGGAACCACTGAGCTAAATCCCTGGCCCCAGGCTTTTCCTCTTTTTTGTGGTACTGGAGAATGAACTGAGGATTTCTGCACTGAACTGTGTCTCTAGCCATTTTTGAATTTTTTATTTTGATATAGGGTCTCACTAAATTGCTCAGGTTAGGTTTAAACTTATAATCTTCAGTGAGAAGATTATAAGCTGAATAAGTAAAATACATGAAGATCTGAATGTTATTCAGCTTCCTACAGTGCTAGGATTACATGTGTGACACCACCCCCAACTTATTCTGGCTTTTACACAACAATATCTATCAAGAATACTAGAAACCCACAAGCAAAATTAAAGAGTTACTTGTAATCTTAATACAACCTTCAATTCTTCCCCTGCCCCACCGCTAAGGATCAAACCCAGAGTTCCTAACATGTAAGGCAGGTGCTCTCTGACTGAGCTACAACTCCCAGTGTACCTTAGATTTTTCCTCCCAGGTCCTGGGATTTGAACCCAGGGACTGGTGAATGTTAAGCATACCCTATACCATAGATCATCCCCCTTCTGTTTTTCCCACCAAGAGCAGAGTAACTGATAAACTGAACTCTATTTTTCCATTTTCTTATTTCCTCTTTGTCTTTGTATAGGCTCCTTCTAGTTGGCCCCTTTCAAATACACAGATTAAAATGAAAGATACTTTTATCTTCATGTATTTTACTTATTCACATAAAGTACCAACTCATTACCTATATAAAATAAGAACAACAAATCGGAAGCCCAACCCTGGGAAACCAGTAAGTGACCCTAGAAATGTCAGCTGAAGCAGAAATCTGATTCTTCCTATTGAGGGCCTAGTTTACCACTTTGACTATAAAGCCCATTAAGTATTTAAAATTCCACTCACTTGTTCCCGTAGTTCACGGATGGAGGCTTTGTTGGCTTCATTCCGGTAAGAGATAAATGAAGAAAAAATGGGAAGGGAAACAGACTTCTCAGTTTTCACAAACAGGAGTTTCACACTTTTCCACATCTGGAAAGAAAAAAAAAAGAATGTTATCTGTATATAAGGTGTTTTTGTTTTTGCAGTCTTGGGTTCTACCATGCTAGATAAGCAACGTACTTAAAACCTTCTTAAAATTTTATACTGAGACAAAAAGAATGTTATCTGTATATAAGGTGTTTTTGTTTTTGCAGTCTTGGGTTCTACCATGCTAGATAAGCAACGTACTTAAAACCTTCTTAAAATTTTATACTGAGACAGGGTCCCACTAAGTTGTCTAGCTAGGCCTTCAACTTGTGACTGTCCTGCCTCAACAACCTGGGTAGCTGGGATTACA
Source organism: Petromus typicus (assembly GCA_004026965.1). Classification (NCBI taxonomy): domain Eukaryota; kingdom Metazoa; phylum Chordata; class Mammalia; order Rodentia; family Petromuridae; genus Petromus; species Petromus typicus. The sequence continues at coordinate 37,657 of PVIR01013349.1, forward strand.
GATACACGATCATCATTCTAGTTAGTTTAATTTGAATGAACAATCAACTCATACCTCTGGCAATTTTTCTGAAAGATGTTCTGCCACTGCAACAATGTTTTCAGTTATGTGCTGAGCCTTCATTCCAGTGTGACCGATGCGTACAGCACTGAAATTTAATACAGCAGTAGACAAAGAATTTTACAAAATAAGGCACAGGTAGATCTGTGAAAAATATATGTAATCCTGGAATTATTTAAAAGATAGAAACAATAAGTTTTAGGCTCAAAACAAATTTTAAAGAAAGACTTTTCATGTTCTAGGAATTCCCCTCAATGAAATGAAATATGATACCATAAACAGTCAATTCACATACTGGCATCTGTTTAATACAGTGAGGTTAGGAGGGTTAGTTGGCAGAGCCTAAGGAAGTTCTGTGTCCTTCCTAAAAAAATCCAAGGGTAGCTGGGTGGGCCCTCAGCTGTTCTATGAGGACGACTTACCTGCTATCTTACAATTCTGCTGTGACCCAGCTGCCCACTTCTTACATAACCGTGACTTCTGGCAGGAGCCAGCGCATCCCTTCAGCTGAAGCACTGTGTGTACTGGCACTGACAGAATGGGAAGCCCAAACAGGCCCTGGCCCTGCAACTGCCCTGCCAGCCCATGTCCCACATTCCGGCTCCAGTCAGAGGCTGGCATTGCCCATTCTGTGTGCCTGTTACTCCATTACCTGTGAGGATAAACTTTCTGTCAGGATGGTTTTAGCTTCTAGCCAGCAAAAAAGGTGAAAGGAAGACAAAGACGACAACTACAGTATTTATTGAGGAAAGACAAGAAAAAAGATGAAAGAATGACTCATAAATTTTTTTTTTTCAGTTGTCTGCAACTTTAAGCTGTGGTTGTTTTGGCTTGAAAATCTCCAGTAGTATGAGACTATTGTCTGTCCTCATTATTATGACTTCCTCCTTCCAGCTGCTCACGGATTCCATGAAACCTACACAGGAAGTCCAGACTTTAGCACTAACTCTTGTGAGCTACTTAAATGCACAAACCAGGCAGCTGTCCCCTGGCCCTGCCCCATGGCAGAGGGCATCACCAAAGCCCAGTCACACCAAGCTCAGCTCTCCTGGAGACAAACTGTTCAATTCACATTCTCTGTCCAGCTCAGGCTGGGAAGCAATCACTGCTCTCAAAGGTCTTTTCTTGCATCTAAGTCTAGGAGTGGAGGCTCTACCTATCTCAGTGTTTTGGGTAAGATTAAATCAAAAGGGGCAAAATATAGATAGGACAATTGATGGAAAAGGATGGACAATGCATTTATTTAGAAGAAATTAAACCAAGACCAGGGTGGATGTTCATTTTTCAAAGATAATATGCAAACCCAGAACTGTTTGTATTCTGTAAGCACAAATCTTATTCTCTTTGCTTTACTGTCTAGACTTGCCCTGTCCAACAAGGAAACCAGAGCCTCAGGCACATGTGGTTATCCAAATTAATTAAATGAGAGAACATTTTAAAAGTTACTCGATACTCAGTGGCCACATTTCAAGCACTTGGTAGTCACAACAGTTGGAGGTTCCTGTCAGAATAAGCACAGTCAGAGACAATGGCCCCCACAGCAGAAAGTTCTGTTAGGCAATATGGTTTCAGAGAGCTAAATACTCTAAAGAAGAGATTTTAGTTTTAAAAGAAGGGCCTGGTTTCATAAACACTGGCTCTTCCAAAAGTGGGTTATATCACTTTTAAATAAAAGACCAAAAGAAGCACATGTAGGTGTTGTCACCTACCTGCAAGAACCACTTTTGGAGATGTTTAAGATAGTCCAAGCTAGAGAGCTGTTAATCTCCTTTGATAAATCCTTGGCCCGAAGGTTTACAGATACTGGAACTCTACAAAAGCACACAGACATCAGAATACAGTGTGTGTACCCCTATAGTTTCATGCTGTTAAAGTCTAGTCACTAGTGAGAAACTTACTTCTTCCTTTGATAGAAATGTCTTCCTATGTGTGAAGGCAAAAGCCGCCTAATTCTTTCATCAGTAAGGAAGAAGTCAAAAGTATTCAGGAGGCGGAGCTTGGCTTCATAGGCTTTATATTCAGTTTTTAAAGTTCGGAAAGGAATAATCTAGAAAACATGAATAAGGTAACCAAATAAGGAAACGGCAATAATTTTTACTTAGATTTTTGAAATGCCATACAGCCATGTGTTTGTTTAGTGTTTATGAGTACTTACAATGTGACAGCCAGAATGCTAAATGCTGAGGGACACTAGGACAAATGATCCTAGTGAAAGATCCAGGGAATAATAATGACAACTATACCAACAATTACAAAAGAGGGAAAGTTAATGGTAGCTGGTTGGTGCTTTGTTAAGTACAAAAGAATGATATAAACGAAGAGCTTTTAAAGTTCCTGATGCACACACTGGCCACAGACCTCAACAGCTCTTCCATCAGACAAGATGGAATATATCTTACCTAAAGCCACAACAAATAAGAAAAATACTATAAAATAAAACACTGTACATCACTTCATCTGAATTACATCTTTTAAATGATTTGAAAATATTAACTTGCTTCGTACCCGAGAGATTATTTTTATCCCATGCTTGTTCAAAAGCTTTCTATAGAAACTTTCTGTCTGTTCAGTTGACTGGAGTTCGTCTTTGGTAAATAAACAGATTTCTGACAAATCTGTTCGAATATTATGAGGCAAGGACCTGAAAAATACAAAAGAGGGATCTAGGCACGCAAATATCATTATAGACAATATAATATTTATATCATTCAAAAGATGTATTTACTGTCACTTTAATAACCTTTACTCATTTTATTTAAGTACACCACTGAACATATTTAGAAATATATTTTTAAGAGGCAAGCACAGGGGGTGCATTATAATCCCACCACTTTGGGAGGCTCAGGCATCCTGACCGAAAGTGCTAGTCTAGTTTGGGCAACATATTAACTCAATGAGATCCTATCTCAAATAAAAATTTAAGTGTGGGCAGATGCAGATCAGTATGAAAGCCCTGGTTTCAACCCCTAGTACCACACAGACACACACACACACACACACAAAAATCAGTATACCACCAAAAGAACACCCATAGGCCGAAATATCTATTAATACATAGGATATAACAAGTTACACTGTATGACTATATTTCAATCAAATGCAACCAAATAGTGCTTATGTACTTTAATGTGCCACAACAACTTTATCAGTTCAGTGCTGGCTTAGAATTTTATTTTCTCAAAGTCTTAATTCCATAAAGAACAGAATTCAAGACAGAATCAAATATATAAATAAAGCCAAGAGGGACCAGCAGGGCCGGGGATTTGGCTCAGTGGTTCCAGCGCACCTGTCTTGCAAGCGCAGGGGCCTGGGGTTCGATCCCTGGAAACCACATACAAAACCGGGCGTGCAGACTCACACCCAGCAGCAATCAGTACCACATACCACAGTGCCGGGCGTGGTGGCTCACGCCTGTAATCCCAGCACTCAGGAGGCAGAGGCAGGAGGATTGCTGTGATGTGAGTTGGAGGCTGAACTCAGGGCCAGCCTGAATTACAAAGGGAGATCCGTCTCAAAAAAAACCAAAAAAAAAAAAGAGGGACCAGCAAACATGTAGTTACAGTGAGTCTTGAAAAACAAGTCATTTCTTAACTCAAGTGTTCTGAAGAAATAATATTTCTATAATCAAGAACAGATGAGGTTGGGGATGTAGCTCAGTGGCACAGTGCCTGCCTGGCAAGCTGGAGGTCCTCAGTTTGATCTCTGGCACCAACAAAACCACAACTGTCTGGCAAGCTTGATGCCTTGAGTTTGATTCCCAGTAACAAAAATGAAGGAAAAAGAAAAGGAGAAAAAACAGATAGCCAACTTGCCATATGAGACAGTGTAAAGGCAATCAGCAAGAGACCAGCAGCTGGGGGGCGGGGGATTTAGCTCAGAGGTGCTGCTGCTTGCCTTATAAGCAAAGGTTGTGAGTTTCATCTCTGGTACCGTGTTTAAAAAAAAAAAAAAAGTCAAGCAGTTAGGAAAATATTTCAGAGAACAGGAAAGGCTTTTGAGAAGGGGAAACTGGTAAAGCTGTGAGATAAAGCAACCAAATATGTACAACACTGAATAAGAACATCTGTTTGGAAGACGAGGTAAGAGTGAATCTGGGAATGGAAATTATCTTTGTTCTTTCTAACCATTCCACCTTCCCTCTTTTTGGGGAAAAGAAACAACTCATCCCAATACACTGCCTTCTTTCTTTTCTTTGGTTCTGGGGATTGAACTCAGAACCCTGGGCTTGCAAGGCAGGCAGCAGAACCACTGAACTAAATCCCCAGGCCAATACAATGCTTTCTTTTTTTCTTTTTTTTAAAGGTTTTTTTGAGACAGGGTCTCGCTTTGTGGTTCAGGCTGGCCCTGAGCTCAGCCTCAAATTCACATCACAGCAGTCCTCCTGCCTCTGCCTCCGGGGTTCTGGGAAGACAGGCGTGAGCCACCACTCCCAGCACTGTGGTATGTGGTACTGGTTGGTGCTGGGGTGAGTCTCCACACCCAGTATGGTATGTGGTTACCAAGGAATCAAAACCGGGCACTTGCGCTTGCACGACAGGCACCGGAACCACTTAGCTAACTCCCCGGCCCTACAATGCTTTCTTAAGCAGAGCTGACTGACAGAAAAGCAGGGCTGCTAGACAGACAAGACACTCAGTTAAATCTTCAGACCAACCAAAGTTTTTTTTTTTTTTTTTTTTAGGTTTTTGGAGACAGGGTCTCGCTTTGTGGTTCAGGCTGGCCCTGAGCTCAGCCTCAAACTCACGTCACAGCAATCCTCCTGCCTCTGCCTCCCGAGTGCTGGGATTACAGGCGTGAGCCACCACACCCGGCATTGTGGTATGTGGTACTGGTTGCTGCTGGGTGTGGGTCTCCACAC
>PVIR01013350.1:0-36060 GCA_004026965.1 Petromus typicus
AAAAAATGAACATCAAGATATGTCATGTAAAGGTATAAATTCTCAGTGTTGAATGTGATGTGATTGTAATGTATACATATTTTGTATATATATGTATATATATAATAAAATCAATTAAGATTTAAAAATATCAAAATGGGAAGGCCAGGGGATTTGATTGAAAGGTTGATGATAGTAGGTAAAGAATTTAGCTCAGTGACACAGGCACCTGCCTGGCAACCACATGGTCCTTAGCTTGATCCCTGATACCAGAAAAAAAAAAAAAAAAAGATTGATGATACACAAGCTTAAAAGGCTGATTGGAATCAAATTGTAAGTGACTGGAATACTGTAATACTGTACATAGTGCAGAGCTGCTGAAAATTTGGGAACAACATAAAAGTATTATATTAGGAATATTAACCTATAGTTGGTATTTGGAAAGGTGAAAAGAGTGAAGGGCCCAAACCAGGAAACATATGATGAGGAGCCTTGTTCATAGAGCCAGGTTAATGGTTCAAGAACAGAAACATAAAAATTCAGATTGGTAAAAGGATGAATGTGTGAAGAAGTTTAAAATTTGAGTCCATAAAACATGTAAATTAGTTCAGTTCTATTTTACTTTTGCAATTTCCTTTATCTGTTGGTTGCTTAACTTTTTAATTTCATTCTGAATTTTTGTTTTATTTCTTATTTTTTTGAGACAGGATCTCATTATACTGCTCAACTTGGCCTCCAACTTGTGTTCTCCTCATCCTGCATAGTAAATGGAATTATAGGCAAAGGCCACTGTGCATAGCTTATAATTATACTTTTTAAAAACTAACTTTCATTTTTTGACACACCTATGCAGAACCAAACTTTTCCAATCCTTTCTTTTTCCTAAATCCCTGCTCTTCCTTTCATAAACAAATCATAATTAAATTTCAGTCTTAAAATCTTTAAGAGATTATAAGGACACTATATTAAAATATCAGATTATTTACCAAAACTTTCAAAGAACCATCTACTTTTTCTTCAGCACTGTGCCAAATTCTAGCCCCTTAGCAACTCATAAAATATGATTTATTTTTTAATTTAGGATTCTCTAGAGAACCAGAACCAATAACGTGCATAAATTTCTACATAAAAGATTTATTTAAAGCCTAGTGTGGTGGCAGACACCTATAGTCTCAACATTCTGGGAGTCTGAGGCAGGAGAACAGAAAATTTGAGCCTAGGCTAGGCAACTTGGCAAATTAGTGGGAAACTGCTTCAAAAAAAATTATTTCAAAGAATTGACTCATGCAATGATGAAGCCTGGCCAGTCCCTATATGTGTGAGATGAGTCAGCAAGGAATCCAAAAGAGCCAGTGGTGTGGTTCTTGTCTAAGACCAAAGGCTTGAGAACTGAGAGAGTATCTATGGTATTTTTTTTTTTTTTCTCTAGTCCAGTTTCTGGCAAGCTCACTACTCAGGAAGAGCTGATCTCATTGAAGTTCAAAGGCCTGAAAAAGCTAATGTCCTGATTTGGAGGCAATCAGAAAGGAAGAAGTCTCTCTCATTTACAAGAAGGTCAACAATTTTGTTTTATTCAGGCCTTCAACTAACTACATGCATGATATGCACCCATGGAGCACAACCTGCTTTATTCATCCTATGAATTCAAATGCTAACCTCATCTATACCCATCATAGGAATGGCTAAAATAATATCTTAGTATCCAGTATAGTGGCACGAAAACTTAGTCATAATAGTATATGTCTTAAAGAAGTTTACAATTTACTTGAGAAACCAGAAACATAGAATGATAATAGATTTTCATACAATACCAATAATCCTTTTTATATTATAAAATCCAAACTCCTGAGACTGAGTAGTTCCTGAAATAAAGGGACTTATGGAAGCATTACAGATACTGGCAGAAAAAAAAGTCCTTTTGATTATTATTTTCAGGCAGAATGGGGCAAGTTCTCACAACTACTATGAGATCTAACAAGACAAAAATCTTTAAAGTAAAAGTTTGGGCAAGAACACATCACTACCATTGAATTGATAATAGGGGCATAATTATCTGAAGCAGGAAAGCTTTGCAATAGGACAATGTACACAGAGAAACAACCATTGACTTTAGGTAGATTGGGTCAGCAAGCAATATGTAGTGGCACCTAAGGGATCATGATAGAATTTGAGTTAAGGTTTTAACATGGAAGGATGTGAAACATTCTTGTTCTTTTGACCTTTTACTGATTAACTTCCTTCTGTCATTTATTTCCTTCCAGCCCGTGGCCCTTTGTAATTAAATTTAGGTCATCTCAGCTTTTTTCCTTTATCATTGCTCCAGTTATTAAAATACTTTGAAAACAGTAGTGAGAATAATAAATTCTGCCTGTAAATTAAAAAGAAGTCATTGAAGTTAGAGGAAAAATAGTATTTCTTCCAAAAAATGCCTGGGTGGAACATTTTGTTGATAGATACCAGCTCTCTGAATATTGCTAGAATAATCAAAGATATCTACAAATTGCTGTAGATAGGAAATAAATGGACATTTGAAGGTTGGATGTGGCCTGGGGATTTATCAAGAGTTCTAAGAAAAGGATTTTTTTTTTTAATTTGAAAATTATATGAAATGTGTAGTCTTGTCTTTTGGTGGCTTCTTTCAAATACTTGTTGCACAACTCAAATATAGAAGGTTTATTTTGCTGGTTCTAAGGCAGAAATGGTATGACCAAAAGGCCTGGTAGAACAAAGCTTTTCAAACTATGGTAACAAGGAATCAGAAAGAAAGGAAAGTTGTATGGGAAGGGAACAATAAAACCTTCCATGTCTTGAAGCTTGTGTCCTACATCTTCTAGGCAAGCTCTACCTCCTCATAGCACATTCAGCTATGAACTTTTCAGTGGATAAATCCACTGATGAGTATAACACCTCTATGTTCTTATCATTTTCTAAAAGTTCCACTGAATATCCCACTCATGAGGGGACATTTTAAGTCTAAATCATAACAAAAAGAAGAAAAAAATTAATCACAGAAAAATAGAGACCATAGCATAATGTGTCCCCATTGTCCATCAAGACTTTGTATTTACCAAGATTGCTCCACTGTTGATCTCTTTTTCTTTCTTTGGTAAATATTGGATCACAAACATTATAAATTCTGTCACTTCACTTCAACAAACTTTAAAATGTGTCTTTAAAAAGTACAGAGTTTTTAAAACATAATTTAGTGTCATGTTTGTACCTTGTGAAATTAATAAGAAATTCCTTGATATAATTTTATTTACAAATATTTTTCCACATTAAAATGTCCCTAGTTGCCTCAAAAATATCTTTACACTGTTGGTTGATTGAATGATAATTCAAAATCTACACATTATATGCGAATATTCTCTTTTTACAGACACCTCCAAGGTAGGCATGGTACCACTTTAGCTAAATCTGCAGCTGGCAAATATTCTCTTTTGATGTAGAGAAGACTGCCTTCCTTCCTTTCTTGTTTTTGTTTCTTATATATAATTGGCCTGTTGTCATTTAAAATGTTTCACATTTGTTTGAATATTCATTTTAAGATATTTTATACTGTTCTGCAGTGTAATATACTTTATATATTCAGGATATTGGGTTACCTATTGAACTTTGAGTGAAGGGAGGTTATAGGTGCAAACTAATTGGGCAGACATATTCCAGGACAGTAGTAGATTGTGAGAAAAGAAAGGAAATACAGAATTTGAAATACTAGACATAGATCAAGATGACAAAGAAAGAAGATATGGTGAGGGAGAAGTTATAAAGTATCTTTCTAGCTACCTTATACCTACTAAAGAAAGTAAACTGAATTTGAGAAAATGGGGATGCAAAGGACAGGGAAATTTCCTCTCTGCCCGGTCAAATTTTGCTGAAATGACCTGAAAACAGACTAACAGGAGAAAGTCATACATATTTTTTAATGTGTGTGGAAGCATCACAGGGAGGTAATTATTCAATAATCCAATGAGATTCTGAAATTTATATGCCCTTTTCATTGAGGTAGAGGAAAATGGGGGAATGTAGGGTATTTTTCAGGATGGTAAGTGATTTTCAGGGAATTTCCGTGAGCCCAAAGAAGAAACAGTAGTTTGTAGATGATTTCCAGACTGTTGAATGCACTGATGAATATAAACAGCGTATAACAAAATTTGTCTAGCTGTTCTGACATTTGTCAAATTTTTCCTTCCGATAGTATGATTTTAATTTTTCTGGGTTAATGGAACCTGAGGAAATGATGAAGGTGATGTGAGCCTTTCTGATGTATCGAGTGTGTAGGTAGGAAAAAATTCCGAGAAAAGCGCCTCTCTGTGCTTGGGGTAGTGGGAAAAAGTAGGGAAGGTTAGAGAGATCTTGATTTAAGACAGCTTCTAAGTCTTTCCAATTTCCTTTAATTCTGAATTCTCATTAAAGTTTCATACATTGAGATATCATTTTCTGAGTCTTAAAAGAGACATCAGATGTGGACCATAAGATAGTTTCAGAAAGATGAGTTTTACATTAGGAAGATATTGGAAATCTGAATAGTAAAATGTATTAAATCCACTAAATAGGTTCTTGTTAGCTTGACATCGTAAGTCCTTTACCCTGAATATAAAACTTCTGTGTTTTTCTTCAGGAAAGGGTCTATTATGGCACTCATTGTAAAATCATGTGAAATTCATTGGTAAATAGTTTAGTAGAATATAGTTTATAGTTTGTTGTTTTTATAGTGGTAGACTATAAATCAGTTGGACTTAAAATGTCTTACTCTTCACCAATTTCATTGACCCACTGCTTTTCACACTCTTATGCTTTTCGTTGGCCAGCTCACTAGTTTATTCCAAGCCAAGTTTTTCAAAGTGTCAAGTAAAAGTGCAGTCAGGGAGCAACTAGAATGTGAGATAGCACTTAACAGCTATTAACTTGTATGTATTCTTTTTAAGTGAAATAACTTTTAGGAATTTCAGATATATTAGTGCATTGTCAATCTGCTTTGAAAATGTAATAATCAGTACAAATTCCAGCACTTTAAATATATCAAATAGTCACTCCCATCGAAATCTGGTGAGAGCACTGGGACACTATGTATTTTAGCTGTTTGTATTCACTCTCGATACATTTGTTATATTTCATCACAAATTGTAGCTTTATACATTTTTTCCACATTACTGCCATCTAAGACAAAATGTAAGCTATAAGTATTTATTTATTCTCTTCAGACATCCCTAACTGTGGTAGACTAGATATCACTTGATTATAGTGACAATGAAGATGAGATACTTCACACAATAAAATGTGGGAATTTTAGAAACATTGACAGAAAGCAGCTAACATGTTTGAGAATTTGAGGTATAAATAACTTATTTTTGTCCAGTTTTAGTAGTATCACAAAGTAAAATATTCAGAGTGGACCATTTGAGATCAACAAAATTCACATTTCTCTCCAATGGTCTGAAAGGTTTTAGAGTTTGTAGGTAAGATGGGAGGCTAAAGAAAAATATGAAATGCAAAGTTGTAAGGTTCAAAGGGAAACTTAAGGGAATATAATGTGAGCTGACATTCCATTAGGAAAGATAAAGCATAGGAAGAACTATAAAAATAATTGACAAGAACTGGGCCTGGGAGGCCGAGGCAGAAGGATCACAAATTTCAGGCCAACCTGGGCTGGATGACAAATTTGAGGCCAGTCTGGAACATATGTGGTATAATTTAAAATTATGATGAATGTTTATGTTTTAAAAATTGTTTAAGTAAAGGATATATTGCCAATAATTTATCCCAAAACACATATAGATTATTCCTCCTTATTTTGAATATACTTGTCACATTGTTCTTGCCTCATTGTTTCTGTAGCCATTCTGGAAGTTCTCTATGATGTCTTCAATTGTGCTGGGGTAGCTAACTGGATGTCCTAAAGCAATTCAAAATATTTACATTTCATGGTCATTCTGACTGGAAAAGAGAAGTCATGTTGCACTATATCCAGTGAATAGGGTGGAAGAGGATGCATCATGATTTTTTTTGACAGAGTTGCTATTAATGTACACTGCTTCATAAGGTAGCAAAAATTATAGGATAATTATGTTTAAAGTAAAGTGGAATTAATAGCAATATGTCTTTTACTGAAAGAAATTTAAAATTGAATATTCACCATATTTTATAATCATACTTCATAGCAGGAACAAAGAGAAACAAACATGAGGCCGGTACTCAGAATAATGGAGTTTCATCCTGATTTCGATGCTGAGATCAGATGAATGAGGACAAGCTTGTCAGCATTTCCAGAGAGCAACATACAAGATGCACAAACAAGGCTGACAAGTCAGTTGGCTACTAGACTACTATATGTATAACTTGTACTTAAGATAAAAGAATTAGATTTGAATCTATAGGTCTGAAGTGTTTGCAGGATGGAGATCAGATCCTGGCTAGAGTGCTGGCCTTGATCATCTCAAAAATTTCATGGTGTGACTTTTAAAATTTTGGCTATGATAGTCACATAACATGAAACTATACCTGGAATTTTTCTTTATACTAAGGTTTTACTCAGAATGGCTTCACATATCTTTGTAAAAATAAACAGGTCATTTGGATCAACCAGTGGCATGTTCTAAATTAACAGAGGAGCAAAGAAAAACCTGATAAAGTCACAAACACAGGAGTATGATCTTTAGAGGAAAGGTTTCACCTCTTTTGTCCGTACATCAGCATTGAAGTCCTTTAGTGAATATCTTGCATCGGAGACTCAGTTTGATAGAATAAGGCAAGGATATCTCATTTTATTAGTTAAAGGACAAAGCATTTTTAAAAACTTGTTTTGGCTGTTTGCACTAAAAAGAACTTAAACAGAGCTCCTTTTGGATTAAAGTCATCATAAGCCCAATAACTCTGCTCTTAGGTAAGGAATAAGACTGATAAAAATATGGAAGGGAAGCTTTCAGCTATTGCTAGAGAAAGGGCAGTTGGTGGACTTGAACTAGTTACTTCTGTTAGGTCATTGATTTTTTTTTTTTAACCTACTCGTGCATTATCCAATACTGTAGATTTCTTTCAGTAGAGAGTAATACACTAAGTCCTAACTTATAAGTAAGTCAAATTCTGGGATCATGTTCATAAGTTGTATCCATTCTTTGGACGAAGTGTCTTTATACCTTTGACACAAATACGTAATGTATATTGCTATTTATTTACTAATAGTCTGCTCCTCAGTACCACTGCTTTTCCTCTTGCTTCTGGACATCCTAGTCTCTGACTGAGCACTGTCCTGCTACACACTTCTACACTGTGTTAAGCACACAGCAGCACAGCTGTGACAATGTCCAGCAGATGTGAGCTACTTTTGGGATTTATTTGACTCTAGGAATGTTTGTAATGTGAGGTCTGTTCTTATCTGTGAAAGTTTACAATTCAAATGTTTGTAAGTCAGAGACGTTATTTTGAAATGGTGATATTTCATGGCTATAATAATTACATTGTGGAGGACTGAATATAGAAGGAAAATCAGAAAAATCCATTACCAGTGGTGGTAAAGCAAAATGTCTTCTTGCAGGTCTTTGGTGGTGAAAATAAAGATGTTTTTAGAGCTTTTATTATTTGACATAAATCCAGTACTGTAACTACATGGTTGTCTAGTGAGGACATATACATTATGATGATAATCTATAGGTCTGAAGTGTTTGCAGGATGGAGATCAGATCCTGGCTAGAGTGCTGGCCTTGATCATCTCAAAAATTTCATGGTGTGACTTTTAAAATTTTGGCTATGATAGTCACATAACATGAAACAACATGAGTTGCATTCTATAGGAAATAAATTAATGAATGTTAATTCTAAATGTACATCATACTAAAAACCTAATAAATTAAATCTACGATAACAATCTCAAAACAACCTTTCGATATAATTCTCTTTTCAAAATACCAAGACTGATACTTAGAAGGTTGAAGTAACTTGTAACTGACTGGCTAAAAATACATACAGTACTAAAATTTGTACTAGATTCTCAGTTAATTGTAGCTTTGGGAATTTCCGAAAATTGATGATAATTTAGTTAATTTTTGCTCTATTAAAACCTGATTATAAATATTAAATACTTATGTATAAGATAATATTTCACTCTTATTAGTAAGTTTATCACTAATTAATTACCCCTACATTAATTAATTAAATTAGATTTTTTCTTCCAGTGTATCATGTGTCACCACCTTCTCCCATTCATTCTCCCATGGTCTCCAAAGGGTAGAGTCACTTGGACATATCTCAAGATTATTAAAACCTTTAGTGTCCTTTAAAAATATTTAAAATATTTCATACCTACAAGGTTTTTGAACTATAAATTTACTTTAATAATGTGCTATTTTTTCTTAAAAATATTTGTAGGCTTTTTGTCCACTAATTCAGTTCTTAAAAATTCTTAGAAAATTGTGTATGCACACACACACACACACACACACACACACACACACACACACACACAGAGTGTCCTGTCTTTTTTTCACATAGTTTTTTTTTTTTTTTTAAATTTTAGACTGGACTTTCATATATCTTTTAGAATTTATTTACCACTACTTCAAAATAATTTGCTGAGATTTTTATTAGAGGATCTTGAATCTACAAATTGATTTGGGAAGAAATGACATCTGAACAGTAGCTAGTCTCCCAATATGGAAAAGTGATATACATTCTGTTTGCCTAAGTCTGTAAAATTTTTTCTTAGCCATGCTTTGTAGTTTTCAGAGTACAAGTCTTGATCATTTTTGGTTAAGTTTATCTTTAAGGCTTTCATATTTTTGATGCAGCTATAAGCAGTGAATTTTAATTTTATTTCTGAATACTTATTGCTAATCTACAGAAATAGTTATTTTTTGAAGTGCTGGAGATTTAACCCTTGGCCTTGCTCATGCTAGGCAAGTGCTCTATTACCATACTATGTTTGCCTCATCCTTAAAATTAGCACTTTGTATCACCTTCATGGATTGATATCTAAGTAAAGTCACTGTTACTGGTGATAGCTACTTGCAGATTCTTTAGGATTTTTTACAGAGATGATCATGCCATCTGTGCTCAACAAGATTTTTGTCTTCCTTCCTAATCTGTTTGCTTTATTTGTTTCTCTTGTCTTACTAAAATGTTGAATCTGTAGTACAATGTTGAATGGAAATGGTCAGAATGGACCTCTGTGGTGATTAATTTTGTGTCAAATAGACTGGGTCATGGGTGCCTAGATTAAACATTATTTCTGAATGTGTTCGTGAGGGTTTTTTTTTTTTTTTAATGAGATTAACATTTGAATCAGTGAACTCAGCACAATAGATTGTACTTAGAATGATACTGCATTATGCAATCTGTTGAGAGCTCAAATAAAACAAAAGGTAGACAGGTGAGGGGGTTTGAGGAGAGAATAGGATAAAATAAAATAAAATTTATTTTAGAAAGAACAAAAAAGATAAAGAAAGGAGGAGTTCATCCTTTTTATTCTGTTTCACTGTTTGGGCTAAAACATCTCATCTGTAATGCTTTTTGGACTAAGATTTATATCATCAGGTTTCTTCTCAGTCCTTCAGATTCAGATTGAATTATGGCAATAGCTTTTGTGGTTATCCAAAGTGTAGACAGTAAGTAGATTGTAGGGCTTCTTGTCTTTTCCATATATATATATATATATATATATATATATATATATATATATATATATACTCTGTTATATCTGTTTCTCTGGAGAAACTTAAACACCTTTGTTAAGTTAACAACCTTTGCTTTGGGTCCCATCTTAGTAGGGATAGATATGTATCCTTTTAATTTACTATAAAATGTTCATATATGCTCCTTCTTAAGTTGAGGAATTTTATCTGTTCCTTTTTTATGAGGTAATTTATGGATTGCAAAAATACTTGACAATTTGATGTAAGTATGCATTACTAAACAATATTTTAGAAAATCTTTATGAATATTATAATATCATAAAATTCTCACAAATAATAGTAGCTAAATCAAGGTTCTTTGGATAGAAAAACTCAACTCATACTGACTTAAATTAAAAAAGACTCTTATTTGATCTAGTAATTGCAGGGCACAGTGACTTGGTTAATGTCTTTTGGGTCCCAGACTCTTTTGTAAGCCCCTTCTCTTGTCGTTATTCTTAGATTGCTTGCTTCTTTTTGTGACTACTGCAACTTCAGATCTAACATATCCTCAACCTTAAAGCCACCATGTAAGAGGGTCCACCTCTGGCTTGGAAGATTCAGTAAGTCTTACTATATCTCCTTGATCTAAGTTGACTCACTTGCCAATCTAAAGTAAATTGGCCTAGCCTAGAGAAAGTAATGGGCTGACTGGCCTAGGACTGTGTCCAGTGTGCTACCAAGAGTTCAAGTGGAGGTAGAGTTAACAAATTAACACTCTCTGGGAGTGGCTGGCTTGTGGTCCCAAAGGAAAATAGGGACATAGTTACCAAACTTAGAAAAAATGTTTTATATGTAGTGGTGATGACAATATCTTGTACTAATATTTATTTCTCACACAATATGTACAGAGGGCCTAATGTTTTCTAATTTATCCCTCCTCAAAATAACTCCAGAACTTTTAAAAATATGGTAATTAAGGTTCATAGGTGTCACAGAGCCCCAAGCTAATTTAGCTGGGTTTCTGACTTAAAAGGCTGAGCAATTAAAATCCTTTCCCAACTTATGATCACTTATATCACTACCCAAACAATATGCATTTTGCTATGTTCAAGAAATAAAATAATTTACTACAGACTAATCTAGCAATATAAATATATCTAAGGATGATACATGGTTGATTGTAGAAATAATATTTTAATGTTTTTCTTTCTGATGAACTTTTAAAAAATAGACTTTCTAATCACAGTTATAGATTCTTAGCAAAACTGAGCAGGATATATAGAGTTCTGTGTGGTCTCTGCCCCTCTCCACACAACATCTTCCCTGTTCGACATAGTATGTTTATTGTAAAAGGTGATCATCTTTTACTGTCATTATTGTAGTTTATATTAGGGTTTATTGTTGGTGCTGTGCATGTTATGGGTTTTGGCAAATGTATGATGACAATGTATGTACCATCATAGTATACAGAATAGTTTTATTCCTTCAGAAGTCCCCCGTGCTCTACCTTTTCATCGTTTCTTACCTCTTGCACCTGGAAATCTCTGATCGTTATACTATCTCCACAGCTGCTTTTTTAATATTATGATTTTGACTGGGCCTGGTGGCTCACCCCTGTAGTCTTAGAACTTAGGAGGCAGAGGCAGGAGAATTGTGCTGTGTTTGAAGCTAGCCTGGGCTAGTTAGTGAGTTCAGTGCAAACATGAACTACAAAGCAAGACCTTGTCTCAGAAAACCAAAAAATAAAAATAAAAAATAAATTTAAAAAATCATGAATTAAAATGCCAAGGGTAAGGCATGTCCAAATATTGTCCTCTGGCTTTGTGGTGTTCACTCACCACAAAGGCTGCATTAGCTCTCTAGCTATAATTAATACATTGTGTGAAATAAACTCTATATGTCTGAAACCACTGGTAGATGATAATAAGCTTCTTGTGGATAGAGTCCTGTCTGTCACTTTGTGCCTAGACTTCATAGGCTCACATAAATGTCATCCGTGTTCATAGCACCAGGGAGAAATGTCTTGGTTCTAATGCAAATTAATCTAACAAGGAAAACATCAATAACAGTTATGTCTAATCTAAGAAAGCAAGCATAAGTGCTAAAGAAAGAGTATCATTAACACTGAGATCTGCTGCAGTGACATAAAAAAAGAAATGGGTCTATTTTTCTCATGTAACAAGAACCAAGGGCAGAAATCTAGGACTGGTGCAGTTTCTCCTCCAGTGAATCTACAAGGACACGGGAACCTTCTAACTTCTAATTCCTCTTTGTGTGAGATCAGAAAAGAAACATATATAATTTAGGGGACCTGGTACAAACGAAAGTGGGATCTTTCGTTCAAGTTTTAAGAATTTCAGTATGATGATGGAAGAACATAAAACCATAACACAGGTCTTGTGTGACTGCAGAAATTGCACACTATTGAAGCCTGACCTTGTTATCTTTACTGGTACAAGATGCTTGAGACATACTTCATTTCTAGGTAGTAGGGTGAGAAAAGTGAAGCAAAGGTATATATACACTATATATATATTTTTTTTTAAAGAATAAAGTACTTTCCCTGGAAGCCCTAACCAGTAAGTAGACATTTATTTCATTAGCCAGAAATGGATTACATGCCATGGGTTAGTTAGCTGCAAGCTATCTGAGAAATATCTGGTTATTTTACTGTTTCAAAGGAAGTTGGAGTTTAGGAGGGAAAAGAGGATATGGGATAAACAGCTATCAGGAATAATATTAACATTAATGTTTAGTATTTCATTTTTCTAGTGGTATGCAGCAAATCATCCCAAAATCTAGTAACTTGGTAACATTTAATTTACCCATAACTGCATTTTGGCAGAGAATAGCACTCTGCTGTTCTCTGTGTTGTCTGGAATGCTTCAAGAGTGAAGACTGAAATCATTTGAAGTTTTATTCAAATGTGTAGGAGTTGATTTTGGCTATTATCTGGTACCTTTGTGGGTCAGTGGCTGGAATGCTTTCACATGACTTTTCTCTGTGACTACCTAGCTTCCAACATAGCATAGTGGTTCAGTTTCCTGTTATAACTTAGTCTTCAAGGACTTATCAGCCCACCTCAGTGTAGTCAATTTAGGAGACTAGACTCATTGACAATAGAATGCTAATATTATATTGTAAGAAAAGTATGTAGGATGGACTGTACTATTACTGACATCTTTGTAGGTGTAATTTTCTACAGTTTGCTTCCCTGTCCATCTGCTGATGTCAAAATAATTATTACTTTTCATGTCTTTTTTTTTTTGTGTGTGTGTGTGTGTGCCATGATGAAGATAAAACCCAAGACTTAGCTAGTGTCAGGCAAACATTACACCAGTAAAAGAACATCCCCAGCTATTTTATCAAACATCACAGCTACCATCTTTTTTGTTTTTCCTTTCCTCTTCTTTTCCTTCTCTGTTCCTCACTTTCTTCCTTCAGCACTTTCTTTCTTCTACAGGTAACTGAACCCACGACCTTCTGATTGAGCTATACTCCCAGGCTTTTCTTTCTCTCTTTCTCTTTCCCTTCCTTCCTTCCTTCCTTCTTCCTTTCCTTCTTCCTTCCTTCCTTTTTTTTTTTTTCTATTTTGAGACAAGGTTTCATTAAGTAACTAAGTTGCCTAGGTAGAGCTCAAATTTGCACTACCATTGCTTCTATCTCCCAGACTAGTGCAATCACTGGTGTGGACCACCACATTCAGCCAGAGCACTCTTTTAAAAAGAAAAAAATTCCACTTGGTTGTCTGCTTGTTGAAAATGTTTCAATACTTCCTTTCATAATCTTTTTGCCATGGCGTGGCATGCTTAGTTTTACTCTGAAATGTCATCTCATTTTTTCCCACTCTTTACTGGCTATGCTTCTTAAAGGACATGTCAGTTTTAAAATCACATCAGATTCTTTTATCCTTTTTGTCTTGTATATGTATTTTTTGCTTCTCTGCATCCTCTAGTGCACTGAATGAACCAGATCCTGCTTCATTTTTACTTTTCAAAGACCTTTAAATTAATGATCAATGAAGATATTATTTTTTTCCTAGTTAGTGTTTATTTCTCCTTCTGTAGTGAAGGTTCGAAGCTGCAGAAACCTCCCGTTTGGTCACTATCACCTATCTGCTGCTATGGTAGCTGGCATTTCACCATAACTGATAAGCTGGGTACAATTATTATTCCTATTTTACCGATAGAAACTGAGCTCAAAGCTTACTAGTGGTAGAGCAGGCACTTGAGCTCCAGATTCAGTACTTTTATTCACCACATTTGACATGATTTAGCAAAAGGGAAAAAGGATGCATTAATTAGTCCTGACATTGAGGTATGAGTGTAGTTTTATTGAATCGTGATGGGGAAAAGGATATTGTAGGTGGTAGGAACAGCATGAACAAAAGGAAAGCACAAGTACACTGTGGTGATGGTAAGTAATTGTAGAATAGGATGTGGAGGAGTTAAAACTAGAAAGACAGGTTTCATCATGTAAGTAATTAGAAGATGTCTGTTTTTGGTTAATCTTTAAGAAGGTAAAGCTGCACAGAATAAATGTAAGGAGTTAGCTATTTGTATTGAACAAATATTATACTTAGAGTCTCATTTTACTGGTAAACTATAAAGCATTACATAAATGTTATGATTTTCATCATAGGTCATTTTTTTTTTTCCATCACAAACTGAACTCAAGACCTTGCACTTGTGAGGCAGGTGCAGTGCTGCTGAGATAAACCCCCAGCTATCATAGGTGGTCTGCAAGGTCATGGGGCATAAAAGTATAGAATAAAGAGGTGACCGAAACCGTTAGGAAAATGGAAAAAGCCAGGTAAAAAGTGACTAAAATATGAGAGAAAGATTTGATCATAATGTTTGTTTTGTTTTGTGTGTGAGCAACCCTGGGACCTCATATATGTGAGTTATACTGATCAGCTTTTCTTAGTTGTGACCAAATTATTGACACAAATGACTTAAAATAGAAAAAGTACTTTGGCTTCTGGTTTCTGAGTACCATCATGGTACCATCAGATGATGGATTAGCTGACTCAAAAACAGAAATATCATGGTGAAAGAACATGATGGTATCCAGAAAAAGAGAGAAAGCAAAATAGCTCATGAGGAATGGGTCAGGGGTAGAGTGTACTTTGCAAAGGCACACTGCTAATGACTTACTATGTTCAGCTGGGCTTTCTCTTTTTTTAAGGGAAAGGATTTACTTGTCTTACTTTCATAGAAGTTTTAGTCCATAAATGGATACCTCTAAAGCAGGGATAATAACAGGCGGTTCAGAGGAGAAACAACACGGTGCCCACACAATGGCAAAAGCAACAAGAGAACTTCAGTTCATGGGGCAGAAGACAGCAAAAGCAACTACAGAGAGCATCACCATGTTTTTGCCTCTTATCCCATCCAGACTATTGGCATTGGGGTGGCACTATACCACTCACTCATGTGTAATCTCTGTATCATACATTCCAGATTCAGCTACATCTGACCAAAGGATGCTGGGGCAACATCCAAACTCAAACCATAAGTCCCATCCCTGGTCCCCCATAGACTCACACATATCCTTTTATGCAAAAAAAAAAAAAAATCAGTTAGTCCATCTGTAAAATTTATCAAAGTCCTAATAGTTTTAACATTGCACAAAAATCCAACACCCTTGTCTTTTCTGAGATTTAAAGCAAAGTCTTCGTTGTAAGCTCTTGTAGATATGAAAAAAAAATATTTCCAACATTCAGTGGCATAAGATAAACATTCCCATTGAAAAGGTACAGATAGGGAGATAGGTAAGAATGAGAACAATAGGACAGAGATTCAATTGCATAGTTCACATTCCAACATCTGACATAATCTGTGGCAAATTGTGAAGTCCGGTTGGGTTAGATGGCTCTGCCCCTGCAGCACGAGGGATTGTTGTAGCTCTCATGGCTCTTCTCTGGGACCTGCTCTGCTTTCTCTGTAGTTTTCCTCAGATGATCCATATTCCTAGCTGCTGCAAACTTCTGGTATCTCCATTGTACCTTTGGCTGTATGTTGTCATCCTCAGCGTCTGGGTGATACACAGCTGAGGATCAGGTTCAGAGGCTTGGACTAGGAGGGTGAGCACACAGAGTCACCACAGAGACTCTGGGGAGCGTTTTGAGAACTGTTCCACCTTTAATGCGAAATACAATTACTTTTATAGTAA
Source organism: Petromus typicus (assembly GCA_004026965.1). NCBI lineage: Eukaryota > Metazoa > Chordata > Mammalia > Rodentia > Petromuridae > Petromus > Petromus typicus. The sequence continues at coordinate 15,762 of PVIR01013350.1, forward strand.
ATGATAGAGGGCATAAACATGAGTGGGGATGGTAGCAGATTTGTTGAAGCATGACAGAGGCGAGTCGTTGTAGATTGATTGAAGAGGCAGTCCCGCTTTTGACTGAGGTGGAGTCAGGATGAGGTGGAGTTACAATCAGCTAGCATGGCTGAACTTTAGTTAAAGCCTGGCTCTTATCTACAGCTTTGCACTCACATTTTGACACACTTCTCTCTCAGAAGAACTTTGCATGGCCTGCCAGGCCTTCTTCTAGAATCTGGATGGAGGCCTTCCTGACCCCACCCCCTTGCAATCTGCATGTACCTAAAACCAGCATCACATGGGTGATGCCATTTCTGCTACCAGCTGGAGCTGGACCCAAGCCTTCTTCATTATTAGCTTCAGGGATCCAGTGCCTATGAACCAAATCCCAAGGAACAACTTCTCTAAGCCACTATTTTGGAACAACTTTCATAGGCTGCCACCATTTTCAAACAAATTTCCTATGCTGCTGCTATTCTGGAACATGGTGCTCTGGGGCATTCTTTTCAAAGCAAAATCTCTTACTTTTACAATTCTGAGGCTGCAGAGAGTGGAGTCTTGCTGTGTCCTGTGATGCACTCAGCCCATCTTCCCTATTGTCGTGTCCCCTCACTATAATGAATTCTATCTTTATAGTCTACAGCTTTACTGGAGCTTCGTTTCTAGACAAAATCAAAACATTTTAAGTCATTCCCCTAAACTTTTTGCTCTTCATTCTAACACAGATCTAACTAAAAGCCCCCAACAGTAGTCATGCCACTCCTTCAATATTTTATTTCCTTTAAATTTCTTCTGCAAGATTAATCAATTCACTTCACCTATACTCAGTCTCAGGCAAAGTCTCCGAACATGAGCAAAATGCAGACAAACTTGCCACCAAACCATAAAACATATAGTCTGGAGTTCCTTGGCCAGTACAGTCCTTCTTCCCAGTAGAAACCTCTCCAGTCCGGAGAGGTAAAGACCAGCTTTCTTGTCTTCTGAGCTCTGAACAGAATCTCCCATACAGAACCCTAAGGTATTCCAGCTCTCATTCTGTAGCCTGCATCCTCAAACTTCTTAACTCTTCCTCTTTCCATAGATAGTTCCACAGGTTCTTGAGCCACATGGCCAGGTAATGTCACGGCGACAATCAAGTTTCTGTGTTATTTTTTTCTCATTTCTGACACAAAATACCTGACACTTAAAGGGGAAGAGGTTTATTTGGCTTATAGTTCATAGAAGTTTCAGTCCCTAATTGGCTAGCGCCAAGCCAGATATGACAAACAGGCCTCACAGAGGAGAGACAACTTGGCACTCACATGGTCATAAAGTCAACAAGAAAGTTTTGGGCTTCATTGCATTCATACAGGAATTCATTACTTAATTAACTCATCGAATATGTTAATACTTTCATGATATAATCGTCTGACCAAAGCCCTACCTCTGGATACAGGAAGCTTTTAGAAAAGTTTTGTTGATATAAACCCTAGCACTAGGCAATCATAGTACCACTGAGACACATCTTTAGCCTCCAAATGAAGTTAAAATGAAATAATGTTTGCAAAGTTCTTTGAAAAAATATATGAGTTCATAATGCAAAATAAATGATTATGTATTTATGTGTTATACATATTTGCATATGTATATCTGTCATATATGTTATCTATCTAATCTATATTTCTACATATTTATGTTTGCTAAGTGATAGAAATGTAGAGGATATTTAAAGATAGGGTCATTTAAAATTATATCCTAGGGCCAAGGAGATAGCTCAGTGGTTCCAGTGCTTGCCTTGCAAGTGCAACGGCCAGGGTTCGATCCCTGGTAACCACATACCACAGTGCTGGGCATGGTGGCTCATGCCTTTAATCCCAGCACATGGGAGGCAGAGGCAGGAGGATTGCTGTGAGTTCAAGGCTGAGTTTAAGGCCAGCCTGAACTACAAAAGCAAGATCCTGTCTCAAAAAACAAATAAATTAATTAATTAAATAAAATTATATCCTATACCATATGAAGAACAGTTAGAGGGACGAATCTATGTTCATAAAAATTTGTAATCCAGTGTGCCTGGGAGATGCATTGAAATAGAGAAGAAAGAACATTATTTTTGTTTTTTTATGTTTTTTTTTTTTTTTTTAAAAGAGATTAGACCTCCTTTGAATTTCAGGCTTTGTCCATTGAAAACCTAACACATGTTCAAGAGCATCTTGAAAGTGGAACATGGTACAAAGAATGGAAATATCTTTTGGTCAGAATAGATTTGGGGATTTTTGCTTAGGATGATTAGTGAGGGTTTTGAAGAGGACCATCAAGAACAGAGAGAGTAGGGAGCAGCGGTGTATGCCAGTAATCCCAGAACCCAAGGATTACTGACTGACGCAGAATTGTGAATTTGAGGCCAGCCAGGGCTACATAGCAACACCCTTTTTTCAAAAAACCAAAGGAAAAATATGGAAGGGGGAAAAAACACAATAGAGAGAACAGTGGTTAGAGGAAAGGAACAAGGGAAGACCCCTACAATGGTGGCTCATGTGCTGCACTGAGCTTTGTTACCATTGACGGCTCTGAAAGGTTTGCCATCCCTGCCCTAAAGCAATGCTTTTTATGTTTTGTGTTTATAAGAATCACCTGAGTATATTACTAAAGTGCAAATGCTGATTCAGCCATGTGAAGTGGAACATGAGGTGGTGTGTTTCTAAAGATCACAATCACAGCAATATTGCTGGTCTATGACTGCACTGAACAGCAAGGTCCTCCAACCTGGGGTACTGAGATTTGTCCAGAAGACCTAAGGGTGTGAGTATGTATGATACACAGAGAGATAGACAGACAGACAGACAGACAGAGAGGGGAGGGAGGGACGAAGGTAGAGAGAGAGAGAGAAACAGAGAGAGAGAAAGAGAGAGAGAGAACAAACAAAAGATTCAAAGACACAGAAAGAGATCTGGGTATGGTGGCACATGCCCATAATCTTAGGACTTGGGAGGCTGAGGTAGATGGATGGTTAGGAGTTTGAGGTCAGCCTGGCCTATGTAGTGAGCTGAAGGGTAGGTTGAACGACATGGTGAGATCCTGCCTCAGAGAGAGAGAGAGAGAGAGAGAGAGAGAGAGAGAGAGAGAGAGAGCGCCAGAGAGAGCCAGAGAGAAAGGGAGAGAGACAGAGAAAGAGACAGTGACAGAGAGACAATGACAGTAAGACAGACACAGAGACAGAGGCAGAGACAGAGAGAGGAAAGGAGGGAGGGAAGGAAGGACAGAGACAGAGAAGAGAGACAAGGAGGGCTCCTTATGTCAAGGATAATGAATGAGTTTCTATTTAGCCAGTTAAGCTAAAATTTATAAACAAAAGAATAGTTTCAATAACTTGATTATTTTATGTAAAATTGAAGTACAAATAATAGGTAAAAAATTCAGCAATATGTAAGTCAGTGAAGGGAAAAAACTGAATAGAGAAAGAAAGTTATACAATGGTTCATAGCTTACTAGGGTAATAATTCTTTTTAACTTTTTTCTTTTCTTTATTTTTTTCAGCACTTGGGATTGAGGCAGAGCCTTCCTTATATATTTTTTTTTTTTAAATTTTGAGAAAGCTTTCAATAAATCACTAAATTATCCATGCTGGACTTGTAATTGTGATCTTCCAACTTCAGACTCCCAAAGTGCTGCAATTACAGGCATGTTCCACTACTTTGGGTTAATAAAGGAACAACTTTAAGGGAAGGATTGCTTTTAGGACAAGAAAAAGGCATTTCTTTTCTAAGAAATAAGTGGAGAAATAAGAGAAGAGAACAGATAAATATATACCAGAGAATTAAAGGAGTAGTTACATTTTTTTTTTTTTTTTTTTACAACAGGAAAACTTAAAGGATAGGGAAAGTACAGAGATGGTTTCAGTCAGAGAAGATACAGCATCCCATTAATTCCAAGTGGTTCAATTTGCTGAGGCTAGAGTACAGGGCTAAGGCAGGTAATTTAAGCATCAGAAAATATTGGCAGCAGCCTTTCTGGTGACCTGATGAGGGACAGAGAAGGGTGAAATAAGGATGGCTGTAGTGCAGTTAAATAACATGAATACATAATAGTGCCATTAAATCGCTTTCTTAAGCAATGCACAGTAGTTTGTGAATGGAACAAAATTAGATGTTTGGGTTTATATAGGTGTTGGAAGGTAAACATGTGAGTGCCTATGAAGGTCATACTGGCCACATTTTGCTTTCTTTATTGCTTTATGATTGAATCAAGTGAAGCCAAGATACAGTATTATTCAGTCAAAGTAACATGTGATGCAGTTAAATGAGCACCAAACTAAGAACTAGGGGATTTGGGGGATTTGGCTTCCATTCCTACCAGCACGAAAAAGGTGATTTACTTCATTTAATTCCCCTTAGTCCCTTTATTTTTCTTACAAAAGTGTTGAAGTAAATCAACTTACAACCTTGGCTGTACAAACAATTGCCTTTGGAAATTTTAAAGAATGTTATTCTAGAGCAATTAAATTAGTTTGAAATGGAGAGAAAGGAACCCTTCTTCACTATTGGTGGGAATGTAGAAGAGTGCAACCACTGTACAGATCAAGTGGAGATTCCTCTAAAAGCTAGAATTAGAGGTCCCATTTGACCCTGCAATTTCCCTGCTGGGGATATTTTCAAAAGAATTGGAAGTATCATACCACAGTGATGTGTATTCACTCATGTTTATAGCAGCACAATTTGTATAAGTAAAGCTTGAAAATAGCCAAAGTGGCCATCAACTAGAGACCAGATAAAGATTTTTTAATGGAATGTTACTTGGCCATGGAAAATGATAATTTTGAGATATTTATACTTAATACTGAGATATTTGAGATATTTATAATTTTGAGAAAAGGGAAAGGAGGGAGGGGAAATTAAAGAAAGGAAAGAAAAATTTTGATGATAAAAACCAAAAACTAAACAAAGCTTATGTATATGAGGATGGGGGTTAGAGGGAGGGCAGGGGAATGGGAAAACAAAATGAAAATCAAGATGCATCATGAACAAGAAAAATTCTCAATGATGAACTGAGAAGTCAAGGCTTCCATGACTGAACCAGATACTCAGGGCTGTTCTGTACTAGTCTGCTAGATATTTCTTTGTCCATTGAAGTTGACATCAGGATTAATGGTCACAAGATGTGGCCTGGATATCTCAGGGTTATTTTGTTTTGTTTTGAAATGTTGGAGACTGGACTCAAGGCTTTCACACTGAGGTACTCCCTTTTTATTTTTTATTTTAAGACAGGTTCTTTCTAAATGGTCCAGGCTGGGGTCAAACTTGCCATCCTCTTGCCTCAACCTCCCAGTGGATATATTTTTAAAATCACAACTATTAATATGTATTAAAAGCTTTGAGTTTGAGAATCAGTATGGTAGATGATTTCTAAAATCCCTTTTCTGCTGTTAATCTTTTGTAGTTCAAAAAAAAAGATAACAGCAAAAGATTAAAGGAAAATTCAATTTGAGAAGGAGTGAGTATCTTAGTCCATATAGGATGCTTTAACAAAATTTCAGACTCAGTTACTGATAAACAACAGAAACTTTGTCTCATAGTTCTGGAGATTGAGAAATCCAAGAACAAGATATTGGCAAATTTAGTGTCTGGTGAGAGGGGGCTATTTCCTACTTCATAGATACCTGACTTTTGGCTGTGATTTTATGTGGAAGGAGCAAGGGAGCTCCCTGGGTCATTTTAATAAGGATATCATACCATTCATGAGGGCTCATGATCCAGTCACCTCTCAAAGACAGCTGTCTCCATCACATTGGGGATTTTGACTAGGGAACATAAACACTGAATCATTTGTAGTACAAGTAGTACTTTGGTTTGTTTCATGATTCTGGGGAAAATAATTATATTTGTGCAAAAAAGATGAGTTTCCAGAGGTAACACTGTAATGAAAAATGCTAAAAAAAATAGGTCAGAACATGAAATTTTTCTGGTTAATAGCAAGGTTAGGGGAAAGACCCTCCATGTAAATGACAAACACTACCTAAGATTGAATTTTCTGGGAACACAGAAACAATTTTTTTGCCTTGTTCCTATTAGAAATGTTTGGGCAACTGCCTCATAAGCACAAAGTTCTGAGTTCAATCTCCAGTATCTCCCCCCAAAACTAAAGAAATATTTGGAATTGGATGCCATAGTCAAAACAGATGATAGCATGTGGGTTCAGCCATTGTCAATCTCAGCTTCCACATACTGGGCTGCAGATTGATGCTCTTGATCACGTGGGGCCAGATGCAGGCTGACACTGAGAAAATCACTGACTAACTGTTGGTTCCTCTCACAGATGCCATCTTCAAGTCCAGGAGTCATGGTCCCCAGAGATCTCTTTCTTATTTTCTTCTCCATTCTGGCTTGTGCTTTCTCTGAGTCATCTCATTATTTCCCATTCCTAATCTTTCTTACAACTCTTTCTACTGCTTTTTGGAAATCTCATTCTATTCTTTAAAACATCTTTAATCTTTTTTTAGAACTCATTGTGTTTTTCTTCTAGTAGAATCGTGACTTTTTCTTGATGTCATTGTTCCTTAGGCTGTTTTCTGTAAATAAGCTGACATTCTTCCATCTTCTATGTCTCTGAACCAGACAGTGGTATTTATTTAAACTGTCATTGTTGATTCCAAAACTTGACCATCTAATCATATCCCCAGTGCTCTCTATCTTTGAGTTATATAGCATCCAAGCTTTACTAACCTGGCTCCATGAATCTGGTAATTTCCATTATCATTGAGCAATATGACAAGTGGATGCTCATGAAAATATGAAAATGAAAATTGTCTGCTTCATGTCTTTTAGCGTTCTGGTAAGCAGCTATCACCACTAGTTTTCAGATACCCTTCCAGGGATATTTTATGTGCAAATATGATCATATGCACATATGTGTAGAAGTATGCATAGTTAATATGTAAAATTTTTATGTCTTAAAAATATATAAATTGTGGGACATTATATACACCATGGTGCATATAATAAATATTTTTTTGCTTAATAAATATTTTAAGGAATTTTTCTTCTCACTAGATATATTTTTTCCTTTTCATAAAATCCACTCATAGTGTTTTGTATAGTGTTCAAAATTTTATTTACTCTGTTTCTTGCTGATGAACATTTAAGTTCATTCTACTTTTTCTACTATTCTCTTCCAAACATGACTGCTAAGACAACATCATTTTACTGATATTATGCTTTATTTGAAAATTATTTTTAGCATCGTTTTCTGGTGGTGAGATTGCTGGGTCAAAAGTTATTTGCCTTTAAAATATTTGGTATATAGTAAAAAAATTACTGTTCATAAACTATGAATTAAAATATACATCAATCAGTTATGTTTGAAAAAAGCCGATTGCCCATTATTCTTTCCAACACATTTTATACAATATTTTACCTTTGTCTGTCTGACAACTGAACAATATTCATCACACTTTGAATTTTGAGCTCTGTTTTTAGTGAAATTTTGAGCTTCATTTCAACTGTTTTATAATGTGTGTCTTTTCTGTAAATTGTTGACATTGTCCTTTGCCTATTTTCCTGTTGCTGTATTCTAGATATTTATATACTGTAATAAAGAAACAACTTCTATTGAAATGTAAGTGGCAATACTTTTTCCTAGTTTGTTGAACTGCCATTTTGGTATTTGTTATGTAGAATAATTTTATTTGCAGGTATAGAGTTTATGATTTTTTCATTTTACTATCCATGTTTTGTGATTCTTCATTTTTATATATTTTTAAAGGATTCCTTTGTTTCTTCTAGTACTTCCATTTATATATGTTTATTTTTAGACATGAATCTTTGGTCCATCTGGAATTCTCATTTTTCTAGTCCCTGCTGCCATGGTGGATCACTTAAGTATTAATGATCTATTCAAACCGTACCTACCATATTTTGTGATAGTCCCTACTTAGATGACTACCTTTTTTTTAACTTGTCACAGTAGCATCCCAGAACTTCTCATTACCTATGACCTTTCTCCATTTTGGTAGAACAAATTCTCTCAGTTTTTCACTCATTCTTATTCTCTCAATATAATCTCTTATTCTTCTAAATCTCTTCTCTTAGTTCAATGGCAGATTCATAATAGTTTCAAGACCTGTGAGCTAACAAGTGATACCTCTCTTTTCTCTCATATTGTCCTCTTAGACAGAGCTACATGATGACTTTCACAAGCCCTCATTATTTCTGTCTTTATGAATCTTTTCTTCCATGAAATATCCCAGGTTGAATTTTACACTTATGCTTGTATAGTAAGAAATATTTCCAAACCTTTATACTAAGACTCTTTCTTTGTCCTAAAGATTTATTTCTTTCTTTTTTTTTTTTTTTTAATCTTTCTTGGTACATTAAATATACACATCATGATTGCACTCCATAATGGGGATTTGTACCAGTATAAGACACAACTTAATTCTCATTTTTTCCCATAGCCCCACCCACCCTACCACCCCCCCATATATATAAAATTTGTTTCCTTACTTTTTTGTTACAATCAAGATTTATTTATTTCTTATTGTAAAAGAAATTTTAACATTTTTTTGTGGGACCTAGAAGTCTTGTGGACTTTAGCCTCTGATCCTACTTTGCCCCAAGTGTCAGCCCTGCTCCTAGCCACAAATTTACTACTTTATCCATTTTCTTGACATCACTCTCTCCTTACTTGGCTCTTTTCTACTGTGTATTTTAACTGTCAACTTACAGCTCTAGACATATCTGTTGAGCTCACTTAGGAAAAAAAATCATAAAGGAAATATATGCTTTCAACAAATGTAAGATTTATGACATGAGTTGTGCCCTCAGTACAGTTTAATAATGTTTTATATGTCCTTGGTCAATTACATTTCATTCTTCATAATGACTATTTCAAATCAGTTTTCATTCTCTTCCCCTGGGAAAAAATAAAATATGATCTTTCTTAACTCCCTCTTCTTCTATATCCTGATTTGCCTTCAGTAGGTAATTAAACCAGGATTTAGTAAATTAAAGAAAAATAATTTTAATCTCAACATCTTATAGGTTGATTAGCCTAGGGTTGGGTATTTCTCACCTTTGCTTTCTCATTACAGCAGCTTGACCCATACATGGTTAAATTACAACAAATTAGGCTTATATAGAATTGCAGATTTATTCTTTTATAGTTCTGGAGTCCAGAAGTCAAATAATAGCATTATTTGAGTTAAAATCAAGGTGTCAGTAGGACCATGCTTCCTCTGGAGTTCTTAGATAGAATTAGTTCCTTGCTCCTTCCAGCTACTGATAGCTGCCAGCATTCCTCAGCTGAAGCCACATCAGCCCAGTGTTCAAGTCAGTATCTTCAAATCTCTCTCTGTTCCATTTTCCTGATACCATCTCTGTGTATGTAAAATTTTCCTTTTCCTTTTCCTATTCTAATGAGAATACATGTAATAGCAATTACAGCCTGCCCAGATAATCCAGGACAGTCTCCTTAGGCCAATATCATTTATTCAATTACATAAGCTAAGATTCTTTTTTTCAGATAAAGTGAGATTTACAGGCTTCAGGGGTTAGGACATGGCTATCTTTTGGAAAACCTTTTTTTTTTCCCCTTCATATTAAGGAAGAAAACTGACTTAGAAATTAAAAATTTTACTGAAAGTCATGGGTTATTGACTGAAGTGGATATAGTTACTACAGGCAAATAGCATGAATTTTAAAAGAACAATATAAATCACTGTGAGTGGTTTTTATAAGGTTTAAAACTATAGCCTCAAGTATATGGTGGCTCTCTTACATGTTAGGACAGTAAGGAAATGGCTACCACTGGAATGCACTCCAAGGGAATGAATCAGAAGAAAGCTAAATTTCAGTTAATACAAGAAAGTGGCAGGGATTTAGGTGGAGATTTAGCTCAGTTGTTCCAGTGCCTGTCTTGCAAGGCTATATAGCGGGTTGAATCTGTAGTACCAAAAAGCAAAACAAAACAAACAACAACAACAACAACAAAACCCCCCAACAAGGTAAGAAACATTAGAGGAAACTTTACCTTTAAAACCTTTCTAACTTCCATAACCATATCAATTATGATACATTAAAATCTTATTAGTAGAAAAAGTCCACTACAAATCAATATGAAATATGATTTATTTCAAACTTAAGTGGTACCAAAGACATTTATCATAGTTTTCAGGTTAGAGTCCTAGAATAGATCTTTGTAGTTTATGTATAATTAAATAATTATACTTGATCTGGAAAGACTATTAAAATTCCAAAAAAGTACATTTACTCAAGAACTTTAATTAAATGGAGTTAAGTGATTGAATTATCAAATGACCGTACTGACTTTTAGAAGGAGTTGGTGTAATCTGCCATAGCTAGCAAACCAATAGTCCCCAGAGACTCATTTGAGTACTGATGTGGCATGGCAGGTATACTTGCTTGTATAACCAAGTAGCCATTCATATTTGCAGCTCTTAAATTTATTTCATATGCTGTTTTCTTCTCTATTTCTAATTTAAAATGGTAGAAATTTAAAATCAATCAGTTCTTAATAACAGTAAAACCATATTTCAAGTGATCATGAATTTGCTTTAAAATATAAAGATTTTAATGATAAATATGAGAAAACTAAAGTTTTAAAAAAAGTAAAAAATGCACCATAATTGCTCCTGAAGCAGAGGCTATTGATTTCTTCTCCATTATCCTATCAAACAGAAAGTGAAAAGAGAAAAACATAAATTCAAAGAGATCTGCTTCTCAGGTAACAGGCAGGAGGTTTAAGTGAAAATTTCTGTCTCATTAAGAACTTTTAAAGGAAGTAGTTTGTCTTTATGTAGGAATCATTATTCTCAGTTTGAGATGATCCTCTGGAGTTTTCACCTCTTCAGAGGGTTCATTCTGTACAATTTCTAAGAAGTGCTTTTTTTAATGGGGAGGATTTATGTTAAGTTTGTTCAGAAGATGTAGACAAGCGTGGAGCCTTTCTAATGGACTATAAAAGACTGTAGTAATTAAGCAGATTTCTTTTTCCTTAGACCATTCCATGGTTTTAGAAACATTCTGCTGAGCATGTAAAATCAATTTCCATTACTGGCTTTGACCTTTGCAGTTTTATAAACATGTTTTTTCCCTGAGCTTGGAATGTAGTTCAAAGACAATAGTAAAGGATTAGAGGAGAAGGCAAATTCTTTGAATAAAAGTTGCCAGCTTTTGAGTCCAGAAGAATATTTTTCCAGATTCTTGGCATCCCAAACAAAGAATGGAGAAGACACACAGAAAATGTAGTGGAAATGTACGTTTTCTAAAGATGGAAAAGAAGTATGCTTTAAGAGCACAGCAGGCTGGCAAACAGACTCATATGGGGTGCAAGAATAATTGAAAGGAGTCTTGTGTCTAGAATTCCTAGATTTCCTTCTCCTTCATGCACGTAAAGCATTTGAGATAGTTGTCCTATCAAAAACTGATCATCCAATGGATGACTGACTTGGTTTCATGCCAAATGTAAATGAATTGAAAATAGCCCTCTTCTGATTGGTTCATAATACAGAGTTCAAGAGCTGCAAAGTCATTCTGGATTCTGGATTCCATGCATGTGCCATAGTTTCATGACTGACAAGTTGTGTCCACTTTCCTGACTGGCTTTGCCTCAGCCTTAATTGTACCTCATTACTAAATCTTATCTCATTTATTCAGGGGTGTGTAATAAATATAATTTCATATATATCTGTTTTTCTATGTTTGTACTATTTATGTGTACATATGTTTACATTGAAAGATATAAATATGTATTCATTTACAATTTGGCAAATCACAATTATAAAGATTTATGGTGAACCATGGGATGTTTTGATACACATATACAATGTGCAGTGATTTAATCTAATTAACATGTCTTCACTTCTCATTTTGTGTGATGTGAAATTTAAGGTTCACAGTTTCAGTTACTTTGAAATATTAAATACATTATGATTTGTTATTGATTGTACTGTGCTATGCAATTCATCTCAGAGATTATTCCCAACTGATTTTGTATCATTTAACGAACAGTTTTCCATTCCTTCCCACCTCCTCCAAGTTTTTATACTGTATTTATAAATATTTTTTTTGTCTGCAGTATAAATTTGTGCTTTGTTTTTTCTGTTAAATGGTATTTCTCCCCTTTCCATTTGAAGAAAGTAGTCAGACCATTGCGTTCTTTTGCCTCCAGGGTTTTGGATTGCTAAATGTTGCATGAGAACAACTCTATTTCATTCTCGTTTTATTTTGTTTTGTTGAGGAGGATTAGACCCATTGTGGTGATTATGCTACATCACCCAGAGCGGAAGAGAACAAAGATGAAGTCTTTGGGGAAGGGCTGGGACATAGCAATATCTAGAGACAAAAAGAAGTGCTTGGGTAATTTCCAAAAAGGGTGCGAACGTCCTGCTTATTGGTCACCCGTTTGCATAGATTGCTACATGAGGGATGAAGGATGCTTTGGATCTGTAATTTTTGTTTGTTTGTTTGTTTGTTTGTTTGAGACAGGGTCTCACTTTTGTAGTTCAGGCTGGCCCTGAGCTTAGCCTTGAACTCACAGCAGTCCTCCTGCCTCTGCCTCCCAAGTGCTGGGATTACAAGCATGAGCCACCATGCCTGGCACTGTGGTGTGTGGTTCTGATTGCTGGTAGGTATGAGTCTCCATGCCCAGCATTGTTGTATATGGTTCCCAGGGATTGAATCAAGATCCTTGCACTTGCAAGACAGGCGCCGGAACCACTGAGTTAAATCCCCAGCCCTGGATCTGTGATTTTTGTATCTGTAGTAACCAAGATTGTTATAAGTACAACTTCCCTCAGAGACTAGAACTTATGAATCTAAATGTTCACATAAGTGAGTATGTTTGGATGGGATAGTACAGAACTAAAAACCCTTAATACTCATCTATTTTTCTTATCTAGAATCAAGTACTTTCATCTTCTTAAAAATCAGCTTTGTCTTTTCTTAGGGATAAAAGCTTGAAATTTATAGATATTATGCTAATATAGTAGTGTTCTTTCTTCTCCCCTTCGCCTTTATGTCTGCTCCACTTCTCTAATTCTTCTTCCTCTTTCTTCTTGTTTATCCTTCTCTTCCTTCTCCTCCTCTCTTGTTTCCTTTCCTTTTTCCCTTTGCAATGCTGGAGATAAACCTCCCACTCCTGCATATGCTAGGCAAACATCCACCCACTGATTCACATTCTCAGCTCCTATTTCCATTATGTTTTTTTTTCTGTTTTAATCATTACTTATTAATATTTACCTCTCATTATGGAATATGATAGCTTTTCTGTATCTTTTAGACCTATATCCTGCCCTTTAACTCATCACATGAAAACTTTCCCCCCAAATTTATAGTGTAGTTATATCAAATTTGACTTAGTACAAAATTTTTACATTATGATGATGAATTAAATGGTATTCAGAGTTGTACCTTGTGGAATATAATTATTTACACAAACCGGGTTACTTCCATCCACAGGTATGTTTTCTTAGATTGAATAATTATCTTTAATTTAAAAAATATTTTCTATATTTTCTCGTTAACCATATAAATGTCTTCTCGGTGTATTCTGACTCATGATTATTCTAGCATTGCATATACCCTAAAACTCCCTTCCAGAAAGATGAAAACCTGCATTGATATGGAAAGACTGAACTCACTTCTGGTGACACATTTTTAATCATTAACTTACTCTTGAACACTGTTCAGCTATTCTCTCTGCCTCCTTTTTCTGCTTACAGGTCCATATTTTTCTTTATTTTTAACTCCTTTTTTTTGGCTTTATCCACTGATTTCAATGAGGCACTTTCTCCAAGTGGCTCAGAAAAGATGCAAGTGATGAAAGTCTGAAAATGTTTGTATTCTTCCCTCATATTTAATCAGTAGCTTGATTGGATATAGACACCTATTTTGAGAAATATTTTCTTTCAAATTTTTTAAGACATTGTTTTCTTTATTTACAATGCTGCTGAAAAATCGAAAGCTATTCAGGTTCTTGATCTTTTTAGCTGATCATCCCTCCCCTGCCTTGGGTTTGCAGTGATTGTTCTCAGTGTTTTAAGATTTTTTGATGATGTGATTTACAATGGTTAAGCTTTGTACTCAGGATCTTTTTTAATCTTGATACTTAGGTCATCCTGTTCTGGGAAATCACTTGCACTGTTAATCCTGTCTACTCATTTTTTTCTGTTCTGTTTCATGGAAATTGCATTTATTTGAAGTTGAGTTCATTATCTTGTCCTCTAATTTTCTCTTTTTGTTCTCTTCTTTGTCTTTGTCATATTGTTGTTCTTTTCTCCACAACAACAAAAAAAAATCTCCGATTTTTATTTTCTGACATTTAACTTTTGGGTTTTTCATTTATGCCCATTATATTTGAATTTTTTTATTATTTTATTTCTTCTGATTGAACATTCTTTTTTTTAGCAGGTTAATATATTTCATAAAAATACTGTCTCTGGTTGCCTTCTTGAAGATATTAACAATACATTTTATTGTGTCTATTTTCTAATTTGCTCAAATTTTAACTTTGTCTCCTATTTTTTTTTTTACATTAAAAGATGTCTTGATTATCTGGCAATTGTTCATTGCTTGTATATACTGAAGATTTTGACAAAGACTATGAAGGTAAAGATTATTGACTCTGCCCTAAGAAGATTTGTGTAGGCTAGTGCTGTATAAGAATTGTATGTTATATATTGTAAAATAGACAATACTCAAAGTAAAATAGGGTGAAGGAGGAAAAATAATGATATTATAACAAAAAAGAAAGGAGACAAATTTTATGTATATACGGGGGTGGTAGGGTGGGTAGGGCTATGGGAAAAAGTGAGAATTAAGTTGTGTCTTATACTTGTGCAAATCCCCATTATGGAGTGCAATGATGATGCATATATGTAATGTACCAATAAAGATTTTTTTAAAAAGAACATTTTATGTGATTATGGACATACACTATACTTATACTCTGTAGTACCAAGTCATTAGCCACATGTATCTGTTGACCACTTGAACTACGGTTAGTGTGACTAAAGAATTTAATTCATGGGGCCAGGGATTTAGCTCAGTGGTTCTGGCGCCTGCCTTGCAAGTACAAGTGCCCAGGTTGATCCCTGGTAACCACATACAATGCTGGGTGTGGAGATTCACACCCACCAGCAATCAGAACCACATACCATAGTGCTAGGCATGGTGGCTCACACCTGTAATTCCAGCACTTGAGAGGCAGAGGCAGGAGGATTGCTGTGAGTTCAAGGCTAAACTCAGGGCCAGCCTGAACTATGAAAGTGAGACCCACTCTCAAAACAAAAAAAAATAATAATAATAATTCATTTAAATTTTAAAACAAATTGCAAGGTTGTGTGCTTACCTCAGTGATAGTGTATTTGACTAACATTTATGAAGCTCTGGGTTCAATTGTCAATAATACAAAAAAGTAAAAATTAAAAAAAATTGGGTCAAGAGTTTAGTTTAAGGCTAATGATTTGGTCAATGGTGCCATGCTTGCCTTAAAAGCACAAGGTCCTGAGTTTGAGTCCTAGTGCCAGAAAATAAAATAAATAAATAAATTCTAAAATACAAAATGTTATCACAAGTTGCTGTTGGCTACAGTCTTGAACAATGGAGTTTGACACTTCTTCTTTGTCATTCTTAACTGATCTGGGTGAATACATTAGAGAAAGATCTTTGAACTGTTCTTCAAAGTTTAGGTCTCATAGCTAGCATTCTGATAATTATATACCTAATATTAATTTTCTATTCAGTGTTACAACTTTTGCTCCTAGAGCCCTTTCTTTCAAGCTTCCCTCCAAATAAGCTTATAAACCTTTGTTAATTCCAAATAACAGATTTTAGATTTTAATCCCTATTTTAGCTCTACTTTCAATCCTATTTCCTGAGATACTTAGTAAAACCAATTCCCAAAACTTTGGTGTGACTGGTAGCTTCTCAACTTTTCTACTATCATCTAGGGTCCAGCACTGTTTACATCAGTGACTTTTCATTTATGTCCATCCTGATTTCCAAATTTCTTTACCATTTTTAGTGGAGTTTGAAAAACAGTATGTTTGATCACCCATCATTGTTCTGCAGTTGATTTATTTCTTATGTTTATGACTTCTTCAATGTGGTTGTAAGTTGATCTTTAGATGGCTTATTTATAATGTCACCGTGTTAATATTCCATTATTGTAATGAATACCTTAGGTAATTAGATTATAAATAGAGGAAATTTATTTTTGTCTCAGAGTTTTGTAGTCCATAGCCACTTGGCCCAACTGCTTTTGGTCAAAGGCAAATAGCACATCAAAGCAGGAAGAAAATGATGAGCCTAGATACTTACCTTATGGCAGCTGAGAGCTGGAAACAGATAGACAAGCAGAAAGTTGGACAGACAGACAGACAGACAGACACACACACACACACACACACACACACAGACACAGAGAGAGAGAGAGAGAGAGAGAGAGAGAAGAGTACTACTCTTTCCTCTCTCTTCCCTTGTAGGACATGCTCCCAGTGACCAGAAGACCTATTACTTAAGCCTACATTTTAAAATGTCCACCAAATCTCAACCCAACTAGGTTGAGACTAAAGCCTTCAACACATGATTTTGGAAGATATTTAGACCCAAACTACAGCAGTAGACTCAAACTACAGCAGTCATACCTCCGGAAATAATCATAAATCTGTGTGAAATATTTTTGCCTCTTTATATTTTAACCAGCTGTACTAGTTGACCTCTACAGACATTTAACACTTCCACTTACTGAGACTGAATTATCAGTGTGCACAAAATAATTGAATAGCTCTCTTTATAATAAGATAGAACTTGTTAAAAAATTTAAAAAAAATAAAATTACAAAAAAAGATAGAACTTGTACACTTTCAAACAGAAGATGAATTATTTTAACTTGAAAAAAAATTGGAAATCTTCAAACATTTATTCAGTCATGTACAGTTAATTGTTCAAAATAATTTAATAGAAGTTGTATAACTGGAAGATTTTTAAAAACTCAAAATAAGGCTATATATTTTATTTTTATATAGTAATTTTGGAAGAAATGCCATACATCAAGTTACTTATATTTAAGCAAAACTATGTAAAATATTAAGCATAGATATAGCTTAAACACAAATTATTGTTCTCATTATCTTTCCTGTTTTTCTACAAGGGATGATCAATAATGACAAAGGTTGAATTTTACTGGGTTGATGGTTCCAATTATGATTTATAGAAATAAAGTGAATTTGTTATACATTCATGTTTGGACATAAGCCAAATGTATATTTAAAGGAATATATTATGAGGAAGATGAGCATCCTGAGGAAAACAAACTCATTTTATCTTTGCAAAGTAGTGATTTTTAAACTTATACTATTGCTGTTTGGAATTTTTATAGAGTTGAACAATTTATTTTTGCTTCTCATTTTTAAACTATACGTTGACTTTTCCTGGAAAATAAAAATGGTGACTCAACTTTCACCCACCATGAGTAAACCCAGTAAATGACCATACTTAGACCCTTCAAAATCTTTTTTAAAAATGTTAACTTTTTTAACATACTTGGCTGGTTTTGTTTCTGTTTCTACTTTGTGTTACAAACAGCCTGTTCTTCGTGTGTTGGTCTTCTGTTTTAGTTAAATCTAATATATGATATCTTGTGGTTTCTCTTATTGGAGAATTCCAATGTATAATAAAGTGTAAAATAAAAGATAGATAATAGAAAGTAGGGAGGTAGATCTTTCTGAAAGAGGAAGGGGGATCAAAAGATGAAGAGGGGGGGAGGAAGGGAAGAGAGAGGTGATATAAAAAGGAATTAAGATTTGTTATATACACATATTAACTCCACACAAGTAATATAAACATTCTGTAGTACAAACAAGTATAAAAATTAAAAAAATAAATACAAGGAGGAGAAAATGTATAACATGAGCTCTGAGAAAATCTTAGCAGTTGACAAATCACACTTATGTTTATTTTTCTGTTTAGTGGCTGAAGCTATTGCTCCACCTTCATTGTTCTTTCTTTTTCCTGAATTCCTGCCTCACCTAGAATTTGTACAGCAAGATTTTGTATCTAATTATATAGTGTCATTTTGTTGCTGCTTGCTTCAGACAGTCCTACTCCTCCCACCTCGTCTCCTCCATTTAACCAAACTGTGATAGTTTTGAAGACAAAAGTTGTGCATTGTTCATCTTTGAAACTCTCATGCTACTTACAGAAACATTCCAGTAAGACAAAGAGAGGTACAACTATGAGATGTATCATCATTTATCTACCATTTGTCTTCATCTCCCTTTCTTTCAACTGTCACTTTACATATTTCTTCTCCTTACATAAATCCGCAAAAGTATTTTTTAACCTAATTTTCCTTTTGAATCTGAGACCGAGAAGGCAAATGACTTCTATACAGCTAGTTATTAAGTATCAAAATCAAGATATAACGACAGATTGAACCCAGAATCTGAACTCATGTTGTTCCACCACATACCAGCTCCATTTCACTGACAGAGCCTACATGGAGTCTGTAATAATAGAAACATATATAAGCATATGATAGCTGTATTTAGTTCTCACTGAGGTCCATAATTTAGACTGTTAATGTACATGGAAATTCAGTGCTATCCCAGTGATTTTAATGTTAGCTGTGTTCCTTTGGCAATTTGGCAACCATCCTTCTGAGCAATAGTATAGTACTTGTCTCCTTATGGCCACTGACATCTGGGAGAGTGTGGATGGGTCAAGATGAATGAGTAGGTTCTGAAATCTAGAGAGCTTTCTTGAGTCTTAAAAGGGACTATTGTAAATATAATGCTCATGACTTGGCCAAGGATTTAGCTTAGTGGTTCCAGCACCTGCCTTGAAAGTGCTAGGTCCTGAATTCAATTCCCGGTAACCACATACCACAATGCTGGGTGTGGAGACTCACGCCCACCAGCAATCAGCACCACATACCACAGTGCGGAGCATGGTGACTCAGGTCTGTAATCCGAGTGCTCAGGAGGCAGAGGAAGGAGGATTGCTGTGAATTTGAGGCTTGCCTGGGCTACATAGTGAGCTTAGGACCAGCCTGAACTACAAAGCAAGACCCTGTCTCAAAAAAAAGAAAAAAAAAAGTTTATGACTTACGTTTCATTTCCTTCTCTGCACTTTATTACTCCTACATTTTGAAAACAACAATCTGTGATATAATAACAAGCAACACTGCTGAGTATTTAAATTACAAGCAGTGCCAAGGATATTTATTTGTCATTGAAAGATGTAAATTCTTGGATCTATACAGATTCCAGTGGCTTTCAGAGATACAGACTGTGCTGTGTTCCTTAAGAAAGGCCACCAATGGGAGTGATTTCTGGTGATGCAATGCTGATATTTTAGTACCATTCTGGAGAAGGGAAGAGGTGGGATTTCTCTGGAGACAGATGAAGTCATAATTAGTTCTCATCCAGCCTGCTTAAGCAATTTGGTAAACGCAAATCATATTACCCTTTTCTCCTGTTCCTGATAAAAGCCTCTACCTTACTCCTTCTGCCCTAAAGGGTGCTTGGCAGGCCGTTGTTCCTAACACTACAGACACTATTTTTCACTTTTGTTTCCAGGCTACAACTGTCGCTGTGTAAAATAAGAAGTGTGGGGGAAATAATGTACACCTCTCGGTCTCACCACTTCAGAAGCACCTAGCAACCCTGTCTCCAGGCAGGCAGCACGCGTCTCCCTGGTAGTTTACTGCCCACTCACAGCAGAGGCGGTATGCTCTGCAAATAGCCTACGTTTTTGCCGGTGCCAGCTTGGTGGTGGGGTGGGGTGTCATTTGATGTCCTTGGGGGCATTTGGTTTTTGTTCTGGGAAGACTAGGGCAAAAATGACTATTCCCCCAAAACTGTTTTTGCAATAAAAAATTAGGTCAAGTAGTTCTGTATGTTGCATCGTCTGAGATCAAAAGCTACAGCTTTTAATCTTTGTTTTGTTTTTTTTTTTCCCCAGTCTTTGGTTACTTTCATGTCATGAGCCTTCCAAAATGTTCTGAAAGATTAAAAAGAATAACAACCGTCCTGGTTGCTTTATTTATCCATTAGCCAACCCAAAAGAGATACCTGTCAGCATTCTCATACCTACTCTCTACTTTTAAAATGTCAATTGGGTTCAAGAGTTTTCACTGCTTTATCACCTAGCCACATGAATTTTCCATTTCAGGCTATTGTATCAGGGGACAATGCTGTATGGAAGCTGAGACTTGTAATTCATTTGATTTCTATACTTGAGGGAATCTATAAAGATTATTTCTTTTTTTTTTAGGTTTTTTGAGA
>PVIR01013351.1:0-30702 GCA_004026965.1 Petromus typicus
CTTCAGGGCGGTATTTTTGCCTTGTATAATTTCAAGTTTGCCTTGAATCTTTCTTACTTTTTCAACTTCACCTTTTTAAAATATGAGGTTTGCATCACTTATCTCCTTTTCTCATTTGTTTTCTTAATACTTTTGATGATCACTTGCCAGAGTTTCTCTAGAGCGGCTCACCGTTTTGCTTCTGCAAACATTGAGTGTAACACAGATAACGCTTCTTTGTCAGTGCGAATTCATTAGTGACCTGGATAAAAAGAATTTTCCCATGTCTGGCACCCTGGGAGGATTAAAAAGCTCCAGAGCTTGTTGATATGAACATATAAATGAGAAAAGTACAATAATAGGCCTTTAAAAAAATCTTATTAAACTTCTAATGGAGGGAAAGCCAGTCATTTCTGCCTCAGGATCTGGGACTATGATAAAGTCACCATCTCTGTCACAATGCTTGTCTCTCAGACCCTGAGGAGACACAGGATTGATTTCTAGGACACAGGATTGATCTCTGGGAGTTAAACTTTAAAGCCAAGGCATTACGGCACAAATCACAACAATTATGTGTGAAGACAAGCAAAGCAGGAAGACAGACTTCAGGTTTGAGAGGCTGAATGTAGCCCGATCCAATATGTGAGAAAAGGACCTGTCCAAAGATCAAAGATGCAACATATATCGCTGAATGTCATCTTGACCTGTCATAGAAATATCCAAATAAAAACATTTAAAAAAAGAAAAGCGCAAGTCCGTCAGATGTAGAAACAAACAATACAAACAGAGATTTTGCAAAAGTAAATGTTGGCTGGGACTCTGAGTACAGAGTCAGAGAGGAAAAGCAAGTCGCTGGACTTCAGGCTCACCCAGCTCTCTAGCAATTTCATCCTTGCTATTCAGAGGGTTGTTACATCTTCAAGAAAGTTTCAGACCATGCATTAACCATCCTTGTGACTAATCCATGTTTGCTAGTCAGCCTCAACTTTGTTGAACAGCTTTGAATGAGGATACCTTGTACTTTTTATTAATGAGTGAATAATTCACTTTCTAAGGACATTTCCATTTTTCCTTTCTGTGTACATCAATCCATGTAAATTTTCATCTTATAAAAAAGATCTATGCTTTAATGAAGTGAGTCGCACCTAAGAAAAGGGCCTGGCCTGGGAGTGTGGATCTGGGCCTGTGACAGGTCCACAGAGAATGCTCTATTCCCTGTATGTCTCTTTGGACATAGCTAGCCCTGGTTGGTTAACCAGACAATGTCATGTCTCCTCATTGTTTGTCGAGAAATGATATTTTCTGGTGTTCCACCAAGTATGATTTTCTGTTTGATCTTGACCAGACATTTGGAGAACAGTTTTGCTCATTTCACTTGTCCTTTGCCACATCTTAATTCTTGCATCCATGTTTTTCTTTTCCTTTCTGATTACTAATTTAGATCTTGCTCTAAAACTGTTCTCCTAAGGTAACAGTTGAAGGGCAAGACCAAATAAGTTTTGAGCTTTTTGTACTGGGTGCAATAAACTCACTGTTCAGTGTGCTTCAAAAAATCATGGACTCATCATGATTTTTGAGCTCACAGTTTTTATAAATTTTATCTCTCTCTGTAACTTTCTGATGTGGATTTTTGCAGTGGGTGATGAAGGTGTGGACAAGTTTCTAGGCTCATGTGATCACATGAATGGATATGGTCTACATTACTGCTTGTACTTATATTTCCTTGACTTGGTCATCGCTTGTTTTTTTTTTTTTTTCCAGAGGTGGTTGAATCCAGAGCATGTAACATTGTTACTGATTCATGGTGCAGTGCTAGGATCAAGGGTCTAGGATTAAGGGTAGATATGTTACTTTCCTTAAGCATCCTGGGTAAGATATAAAGGACACCAAAACACCATGAAGCCCCTTTCCTTGCTTTCTATGCTTGTCTCTGCCTGCTACCAACTGTTATCCTCTGGCTTCCTCCCCACCTTGGGCCCAGCTGATTATGACCAGAAGCTCTACAGACTGTGAGCTAAATAAACCTTTCCTCCAGTAACTTGTGGGTGTTGGGTATTTCGTTCCAGCAAGGAGAGAAAAGTAACTAAGGTATCCCAGGACAATAAGGAAAAACAGCATAGTTTAATGAAGTTTATTTAAGTGATGGTATACTCAGAATGAGCAGGCTCATCTTCCTAGAGAGAAATGGTATAAGAGTTGAAGATGCTGGTTTATGGGATTTAAAAGTTGTGCCATGACTAGGATGTTGCCTACTGACTTTCTGAGTAAGGTTCACAGGTTGAATAACAGGATTTCGAGTCATATCAGTTGTATCTGTCGCATATGTCCTTTCTTATAATTCATTGTTATAAGTGGATGCGTGAGAGGCAGTTGATATCATGAACCTACAGTGAGCTACAATTGAAGAAAGATCATTCAGGTCACGCTGGCGAATGGGGCATTTGTGAGTCTTGGCTGGACTTTTCCAGAGCGGGCCCAGAGGTCTTGGTTTTTCTTAACTCTGTCTCAGTGTAGTAGGCCTTAGACAAAAGAGGATGTGGGTGGCCCTGGGTACTTTCCAGGTTCATGTGAATGGAGGGCAGTATTCCATCAGCTCCAATTATACTACCTCTGTTTCTTTAGATAGCTTTAGATGAGCATCTCTTTGTTGATTTGATTTTCAAATCACCTGCTTTCCATACTAGGTTTTGAAGTATAACTTTCCCCCTGTTGTCAACTGGTTTCAGTTCTATATATACACTGTTTTCAGTTTTTATATATCTGCCTCAACAGTCAGTTCTATCCTCCATACTTTGCTGGCTAGTTTTCCCTATCAAGCTCATTGCTAATGTCTTTCACCTTTAAAAATGCCTACAGAGGTGTGTGGATTTCCTGAGTTATCACTTTGATTGTGGAGCACAATGGAAGAACAGTAAGAAAACTTTCAAGAAACCAGTGTCAAGAAGGAATTTGAGCACTAACTACTGACTCAATAACTCTAGAGGAGGATAGTTTTAGATTTAGGGTCTTGTTGGGTAGAATGAGGCTGGGCTGTGAGGATCTATATGTGGCAGACACTTTGTGATGAGATGGAAATGAATGAAAAGCTCCCTTGAGTTCAGGGAGGGGCAATGGGGTGGGATCATCCTGCATTTCAGTGGCCACCACAAAAACCCTGGATTTCCCAGTGGAAAATCACCGCACATAAAATTTGCAGAGAGCTCTGCCCAGAGCAGGAGATAAATAAGCCAAGTTGCTCTAGTCAGGAAACCCCACTGGTACACAAGCTTCCCATCCCCAACATGTGATGTCTACGTGCTGACATTGGTCTCTGCTTTGGAAAATCTGAGATGATTTGCAGCAGTTATCGTGTGTGTGTGTGTGTGTGTGTGTGTGTGTGTGTGTGTGTGTGTGTGATTAGGAGCCTGGGAATTAATTTGAATTCATGTGAATTCTCTGGGGTTAACAATGAAACTTTCTATGTTTAGGCAGGTTTTATATTTTCTGAAATTGGAAAATGGAATCAGAATTATAGGACTTCCGTTTCACTAAAAAAATTTTAATACTTTTCACTCTCTTTCCATCTCTTCAAACTCTGCTCCTACTTTATAGTGTTTCGCTTGGGCTTCAGTTAAATTTAATCTTGACATTATTAGTCTGCTGTCAATCAGAATCCCTTGGTGGTAACAAGGGGCATGTATTTTAGTCACACAACTCTTGTTAAGGATGGCACACATTTAAGGAAAAAGTCACCTCTGAGAAGGTAAAAGAAATTGACAAATGTTCCTTTCAGTGAAGCTAATTGTATGGAGTATTTTATGACATTTCCATGGAAAATGTTACAGGACATCCCTAGAGGATTTCAGGGGGAACTTTTATAGCTATTTCCTGCTTCATCAGCATTTCACAGAAGCCTGTGGAGCAGGGTGGTCAGTCCTGGGCATTGGTTTCTGCTGCCTAATGGAGGAGCCCACAGTCTGAGTGTCTTTGTGATGATTGTCCCAGATGTGTCCATAAACTCCATCCAACAGGGATCTCCACAAGGCTCTAGGCATGGTCCAGAGAGGAACTGCTGGCTCAAGGGCAATCAGGACACTTCTTTTTCTTTGTTTCCATTGACAGTGGCTCACCAAAGTGCTCCGTGCTTTCCTGCAATAGTCCTCGACAAACAGCTTTTGTTTGGAAAGTTCTCATCTGTAGCTGTAGAGATTAACTCTTATGATGAAAATATAATACTATTTTGAATATTCACTGCATATAAGGATCACAAAGGTACAGAAGAAAAATTCTGCACTCTAGAACTGAGTACCCTCTTTCTAGACCTCATGGTGTTCTTCACATTTGGCCTCCATCTTCTTTTTGAAAGTTTGAGACACTGTGAAGCTTACTGCATTCAGTCCTGCAAATGTTATCATGTAATCATAATGGTTCTCATCATGTCAGGAACATTTAAATTGGCATTTAAAAATATTCAGTGGATCACACATGGTGGTATCATTGCATGAATATTTTATGTTAGCCTATTTGTATGTACTCCCAACTCTTTGAAAGGTTTCTGTGATGTAGAGAAATTGGGTCATCGGATATTAAATTAGCGCTTAAATATCTATACAGCTGGCAGAGTTTGGTGGTATAGAAGTCAGGAAATGAGAACATTTCTGCTCTGAAGTCTTCATGAAAACTTAAATTGTTCTTATTCCTGGTGGATTGTCTGTATACTTTCACTGTCTTCATTCTCTTGAAGAAACATTGTCATTAGGAAGATTAAAATTACCACTTTTCAGCAGAGCATGATGGTATGTGCCCGTAATCTTAGCAGTTTGGGAGGCTGAGGCAAGAAGATTGTAATTTCAGGACCAGACTAGGCAACACAGTGAGGTTCCCATATTAAAAAAGGAAGACAAAACACTTTTCATTATAAAGAGCATTTATAAAGTAAAATTTTAAATGTCTTAATTGATAGTTTTTTTATAAAGTAATTTTCTAAACACATTTTTGCCTATCATGATGTTTTGAGAATGAATAAAGCAGAAATACTTATTCCAAATGTTATAGAAGAGGAAGAATATTTAAATAGCAGGCTTTTGTTCAATATTTATTTGTTGAAGGAGCAGATAATAGAATTGGAGCATAAAAGTTCTTAAATATCAAATATTTCCCATTGACTACATCATCTATATTACACAGAAGATTTTTTAAAAGGTGTTGATTCCTGAAGATAAGGTCCCTGGAGTGCCCTATGTCTTGGCCATCCACACAATCTGCTGTGGGTCTTCTTCCATCCTTCATATGTTGTTTTCCTTGTGCATATGGTGTGTGTCTCCATGATGCCAAAACAAGTAATCAGTTCAAGATATTCTTTGAAAAAAAATGTAATTAGTTGTGCTTAGGGTCATGGAGACAAAACAACTGGTTGATTTGACCTTTCTCCATTTCAGTCAGTGACTTCAGAGACATGATATAGTTTCTTTTCTTTTTCACTTTATAAGGTACTTTTCTCACCTTCTCTTGCTCTTTCTTACTCTTTTACATCCTTCTTCCCTGGCTCTGTCTCTGTCTTCCCTCCTCTTCTTCTGTTTCTGTTTCCCTACCTCCCTTCTCCTTTTATCTCCTCCTTCTCCTCTTGTTGTTTTTCTCTTTCTCTTGGACTTATCTTTTTTCCCCTTTTGCTTTTCTGTCTTCCATCTCTGTGTATCTTTCCATCCTTTAGTCTCTGGCTCTCTCTGTCTGTTTCTCCTTCTCTCATCTTCTCTACCACTCCTCAACCCTCTAGCTCTTTTCTTTCTTTTTCTTAACTGGCCTTTTTCTTTTTCCATTCAGGGATATCTGACAGAGAAAGATGAATCAATAATCTAACACACACACACACACACACACACACACATGCAGACACATCTATCTATTGCTGTGACTATCTCAAAATAGATAATTTAAAAGGATTATAGACTGAATGGGAACAAGTTGTTGAGAATCATTTAATCTTTCCCTCTCTCTGTGTCTCCCTCTCTCCCTTTCCTCTTCCTTCTTTCCCTCTCTCTGTCTGTCTTGATTTTTGGCTTCATGGAGGCTGAGTGGTATGGGTTACAGGAGCCACTGTGTAAATTTCTCTGAAGTTGGTGGACAGCATCTTTGTGGTGATGTACTAAAGGGAAGTAACAGAGTTCATATCAATTCTAGCTTGTTCTAACTGGAGTAGACACCTAGGAATACAGTCACAGAGCTCAACATCACGACATGCAGGAATATCTCTTTCAGAGCTGCTATACTTTGGAGTTTGAATGTCCCCCAACACCCAGGTATTTAAGGCATGGTCCTCAGCTGTGGTTCCATTTGTGGGACCTTTAGGAGGAAGGATCTGGCAGAAAGAAGTTAGGTCATTGGTGGTGTGCCTTTGAAAGGAATACTAGACCTCTATCTCTCCTTTCCTCTCCTTTATTCCTGATGGCCATGAGATGAACAGATTTTCTCTTCTGCCCTTTTTTATTATGTCATATTTTGTTTCGTCATAGAGCTAGCAACAGCAGAGCCAATGACTATGTACTGAAACTTCCGGCACTTCAAGCCAATGTAAACCTTTGCTCTTTTTCACCTGATTACTTCAGATATTTCATCACATGAATTTCAACCTGATCAGGTCCAAGAGGTCTGCGATGAGTCAGCTGGACTGAGCCCAAATGACTGTCTTGAGAAACCTCAGGAGGTTGATGGATCACACTTTGGGGTGTATCTAAGTGGATCATGGAGGTGTGACCCTGGATGCTGTAGGTCCCCAACCTCTTGCTTTCTGGCTCTCTTCTCTTGCTTTGCTTTCTGGCTGCTGCGGGTGAGGCATTTCAACTTCATCATTCCCTTCCATCATGATATTTCTGCTTTCAAGCCTGCTGACCATAGACTGAATTCCCTGAAACTATAAGTCCAATTAAACCTCTCCAGTTTTACATTGCAGATGTGTGGGAGTGTGTCCTAGCAATGGGAAAGTTGCCTAATACAAGTCTTGGGCTACTTTCATGTAGGCAGACAGTAACTATTTGGAGTAATAATCTACATGACTGTATTTTAATTTTTGATACATTTTTAAGTGTATAGGTTCCACTTTCTGGAAACACTACAGCAATAAAAATAATACCAAAGTTCTCAGAAGAAGAGCCAGGTCACTAACTATATATGCCTGCCTCCACTGTTGCTGAATTTGTGCAAATCACTTTATCTCTGGTCTTTTATCTGAAATAGGAGTCTCATCGTTGCATAACCTCTATGATCTTTTTTTAATGGCACAACTTAAGCTTCATCCAAAGTATCCTCACAAAGGAGTGGATGTAAACAAGGTAACTCTCCCTCTACCAGTCAGTGCTTCCTAGAGAAATAGATTCTGTAGTCGGGGCTTTAGAGAAATAGATTTAAAGAAAGATGTATGGCTATGTAAGAATTTAGAAGATGGCTTACAGGGGTCCCCACAGAGTCAGATATGGAAGAGTGCAGAGAGTTTACACCTGGGAGATCCGAAGGACTCAATAGAAGTCCTGAAGCTCACTGTAGTGTCCTGCTAGAGTCTGTATCATGAAGCTGAATGGTCGTCAGGGGAAGGCAAGGGGATCTGTGCTGGAAATCCAGAGATGCCTCCTCCGAGGAAACAGAGGTGAGCCTTCCTTCTTCATTTTCCCATCCTACCAGTTGGGGGATAAACCTAACCAGGGTGGTCTTTTGTCTTCAGTCAGTCTGCTCACCTGCACCTGGAACTATGCTGCTGTTCCAATTTAATGGGCATTTTCAGTCGAGTTGACGCAATCACACACGTTAACTATCCCCAGCCCCATTTTTATTTTTTAATACTTTATGGTAATCACAAAAGACAAGAACGTTTGAGAAGTATGTGGAACAGTGACATGTAACAAAAGAGGCTCTAAATTGGAGATCAGTCACTTTTATTTAGTAAATGAGTCAGTGAATTATTCTTGATATATATAAGATCACACACACACACACACACACACACACACACACACACATATATATATATATATATGTATATGGCCAGAACACTCAGAAGTGAGTGAGTGAGTGCTCCTGAGTACAGAGTGTTACCTGTGACGACCCATCACATGGTACCTGACACACCAGGGGCTCGTTCCTCCTCCTCCCTGGTATTGCTAAGTGAAGTTGATTCAATCAAACAGTATGATCTTAATCAAGGATCCCTTTACCATCCAATTTTTTCATGACTTTCAATAGATGCTGGGCTGCCCCCTAATGATTATGTGCTGAAATGTTGATTTTGATGACAGCTGGGACGTG
Organism: Petromus typicus; assembly: GCA_004026965.1. Lineage (NCBI taxonomy): Eukaryota > Metazoa > Chordata > Mammalia > Rodentia > Petromuridae > Petromus > Petromus typicus. The sequence goes on from PVIR01013351.1 coordinate 8,251, forward strand.
TTTAGACTGAATTCTTATTCTGGGCATCTTTGCTGTGAGGAAACTCCCCTGGGACCTCTGGCAATAGAATTCTATGGGTCATCAGTTTGAATAACTTCCTGACTTTCAATTGACTCCAACTGAGAGGATAATGAATTGGAAAGTTCAACTGCAGCTATTGCAGCCTATCCCAAGGCCTGCCAATGATTTCTAAGGCTACAGATATCTGTACTCCTGACATCCCCTTTTCCCACAGTTAGCATCTAGGACAGCAGTGAGCTCACTAATGGGGCCACATCTCAGTGAAGCTCCATGGTCCCATGGCTAAATCAGAGACATTCTATCAGAAATTTTAAAAAATGAGAGACAAGAAGCAGGAAAACAGGAACAATAGTTGAGAGAAAGGAGAAAACATGGTCAAAGAGAGATGCCAAGGGGAAGAGGGTTGGATGTCAATGATTTTTTTTTTAGAGACCAATCGTTTGTCTTTCTCTGATGTAGTATAATCAGGATACAATTTACAGTGGTTGCTCCAAAACCACAAACTTTCAAAACTCAAGAATATTACATTTCTATAAGAATCCAATGATTTGGGAGGGTTTCCAAATGCTGAATCTATAACATAGGTCCATGGACTGGAACAAACAGAATCACCTGCAATTTTGTTTATTACAAACAGATTTCTGGGTTTAAGACCCATTTAAGAATCAGATACCTATGAGATGAGGTCAGGGAACCTGAGTTTTAAGTGAGTCCTCAAATTGATTTTGATCTGGTACTAAATTCACAGTTTCAGGAATAAAAGATTTTTCTCAGACAGAGCTTTAACTAAGACTACACTTTTTATGTTATATCAGTGCCTCAGAACACTAACAAGAGAAAAACCATAACCAACCATGAAATCTGAGATTTAGCTAAACATTGTAGATATAAATCTATGAGAGTTTCAAGATTGTGGGTATGTGTGTCTCATACCACTGCATTCTATGTTAATTGCCAATAATGACTGTAGGTGGCAACCATCAAATTTGAGGTTCTGTCTCTTCCCAGGCCATAAAAGAATGCTCATTGTGGGAAGGGGAAAACAAACACAGCTGTCTCTCATCCCAACTTGCCACCATGTGTAAGAGACTGGTCCTTTTTTAAGCCACATGGAGACCAGGCAAGGAAGCTGGTAAAGCCAAGACAGTTACAGAAGCCAAGCCACTGGGACAGAGGTGGGAGAACAGCCATACCAACCACTGTGTACCTCCTTATATGGACTCGGACCTCTATCTTTTCCCATGTGTACGCCCATCCCAGGCACAGCTGACCTGCCTCCCTTGTCATGTCTGCCTATCCCAGCCTGCCTTGATGTACTACAGTTACTAATGGTTGAACTGGAAGATAGCATATTCACAAAGAAGTTTTCAACTACAGCTTGTCAAAGTTCTTCCACCTGTCACCCTGTCCCTGTAATCTGAGTGACCTTTACCGGCTGCCTCTTGGTGTCTTTGACACCCAGTGCAAACATTCTTCGGATTGATGGCATGAGTCAGCGTGACTGTTTCTTTCCACTGGCTGTACTGCACTCGAAGATGCGCACAAAAAACAGAACTGTAGCCAGCCCACAGCTGCTTATAGGGCGTGTGCTGTCATTTTTGTCAAGTTTCTGGACTGTCATCTACCATCTATCACAACCATCTTTCTTCAAAGAGAGACTAGGAAAATAAAGTTTGACTTCTGCAAGCAAAAAGAGAAAAGAGTTGGTTCAATGATATGAATTTCATTAATTATGCAATTCTTTTGGAGAAGAGATAGAAGTCTGGCTCTGTGTTTGGAAACACCAAAGAATTTAACAGATTACCTCCTGACTTAACCAAAACATACCAGTATGCTCATGTATGCAACCTCAGGAGGACTTTCTAGGGCATTTAGACAAGGTAATGGTCCCATGGATTTAAATTCTGCCTTTGTATTGGCTACATTTGCAAAAATGTCTCCCCAATATTTTGTTGATTATGAAATAAACATGCTTTTAGAGAAAAACTACTCCTTTTCCTTTATATATAGCATTATTTCAAAAAATATTTGGGCAGCTAATCAAAATGTATACAAAAATAAGTGATGTAGGATTTTTGGGTTGTTTTATTTTTAGTATTTATGGTTAGAAAAAGATAGTTTTGGATAAATGGTAAAAACAATAATTCTAGCTGAAACCAAACTGTACCACGCTGAGACTATACATATCACAATTTGGCAAAATCTACTGTGGGTGTGAACTTCGTTTCACACACCTGTCGATATCACTATCACGGGCAAATGCCAAAAGTTGCGGGTTCGAGTTGAAAGGTTGATGTGCTCATTGTCTATATAGCTTTCTTTCTCTAGTTGCGGAGTTTGACTCATGTGGGTATGATTCGGGTTTATACTACCCTTTCCATCAGTATAAAAGACGTCTGAAGTCTGAAATCTCAGGGCTACCTGAAGGACAATCTGACCTTCAGTTTCATTTCAAAGAAGAAAAGAGAGAAAAGAGAGCAAAGAATGGTACGATGTGCTCAGGACACGGGGGCTGTGCTATACTCTCTTTTCACAGCTACAGCTCCGACAGCTTTCTGCCACAGCGAATGGGTTGCATGCACTGAGTAGTAGGACACAAGACCCAGAGGTCAGTTTAGGTGGCTTGTGAGAGGCCATAATTGGAATGACAGCTGGTTCTCTGAGAAAGTATAAGGCCAGGGTGCTCCAAACACAGAGCACAAATCACATTGATGTGTACACTGACCACTGAGGTTCATCTGAAGAGAGAATGGATCATATGTTAGTCACATACGATTTTGTAGCAAATTATCATAAACTTTGTGTCTTCAGACAATATGCATTATTGTCTCATTCTTCCTCTGGGCAGGGAATCCAGGCCAGGCATAACCAAGTTCTCTGCTTCAAAGATCTTTGATTACATGAGGCTATGATCAAGGTGTCTGCTGATCTGAAATCTCATGGAAAGACCCATGAGGGAAGGACTTGCTCTCAAGCTTAGCCACATAAGCCGCTGACTGAGAGTGTCAGCTCTGTGTCATGTGAGTGTGAGCCTCTTCTGTAGCGTGGTACTCATTTCATCCAAACCATTGAGGGAGAGAGTCTGCATGGGGAAGGAGCGACCATGTGGTGGGGTCTAGTCATGGAAGTGATGTACAGTTCTTTTGCGATGTTCTTCTGTTGAGAAGGAAGCCACAGATCCTGCCCATGCTCAGTGGAGGAGTCTTTCCCAGGTATGTGCATCCTACACCACATCACATCCTGAGAGCCATCATGAGGATCAATCTACCTCAGGAGGGGAAAACTAAGCAGATAAGAGTAGACACAGAGGGAGGGAGAAAAATGAGGAAACAGATGGAGAAAGAGAATGTGGAAGAAAAAGAAATTTCTACATGATGATTTTTCTAATTCTTGTGAGAATGGCTTTACTTTTTAGGAACTGGGTCATATAAAAATCGCTCGGTACCATGAGGATGAAGATCTCTTTAAAATATTTTCTGAAAAATTTCTATTATGGTAAACAAATGCACAACATAAGATTGACCTTTTAATCAATTTAAATATATATTTCAATAGTAAATTCGATGTCTGGCCAAGTCACGTTGGTTGGCAGCTCATTTCCAGAAAATTTTTCATCATACAAAAATGAGACTATATGTGTTAAGTCACAACTCCATCTTCTTTCCTTTCTGTGATCCCAGGAAGTCAACCTTCTGCTTTCTATGAATTTCATTATTCCAAGCACTTCAATAAGTGGAGTTACTATTTCTTTCTCTTTTTTTGATTGGTTGATTTCATCTTGCCAAATATCCTCTATACTCACTCATGTTAGAATATTTTTTAAAGATTGATTAATACCTCATTGTATGCATTTTATCTGTTCATCTATCGGTGGATATTTGGGTAGTTTCCACCATTTTACTATTGTGAAGAATGTTGTTAACAATAAGAATGCATAAGTAGCTCTTTGAAATACTGGCTTCAGTTCTTTTGGATGCATTTCCAGGACCGGAAATTAATAGATCCCCCCTTTTTTAAAAAAAATTTTGAGAAACCACCACACTATTTCTACATTGCTGCATTTTTTTACATTCCCATTAACAGTGCATCAAGTTTTTGTACAACCTTTTCAACACTCACTATTTTTTGTGTCTTTTCTAGATAGCCATCTTCATGGGTGAGAGTTGGTGCCCCGCGGTGGTTTTCATTTTTGTTCCCCTAATGATTAGTGACGTAAAGAGTCTTTTCCTATATTTATTGTAATTTGCATGTCTTCTTTGGGGAAATGTTAAGTCCTTTGCCTGAGTTTTAAATTAGGTTGTTTTTTACACCCAAAATTTTATTCATGAGAGCACTGAAATATACACTCATGTTTCAATATATATTAGCTTATGATAAATTTGTGTGTGTGTGTGTGTGTGTGTGTGTAACAACACCAAAAAAAAAAAAAAGAAATTCTAAATTATTCATTTTATGCGAACAGGTCCCTCCAAAAACTGAACTTAGACCTCACAACTATCAAATATATTGAAGCATAATATTTTTTTTTTGAGAAAGAAATAGGAAAGAAGGCTCAAGAATCTCTAGAGAGACTTGTACATCTCCTTTTTCTGGAATTTTTCTTTCTCCAAATGTCCTTCTCTCTCTCACTCACCTTTGGCTTCTAATAAAGAGTCTTTATTCTTTTCACAGGAATGCTTTACAGTAACAGCCAAATTAGGTAGCGTGTCCATGGTATATTAAAACCATAGGAAGGACAAAAATCCTTTGTTCTGAGGTAACTGAGGTTCATCTTGCAAAAGCTCATGAAGCAGGTTGCTTGCTGAAAGGGCCAATATGTGCATGTGTGTGTGTGTGTGTGTGTGTGTGTGTGTGTGTGTGTGTGCGCGTGTGTGTGTGTGTGTGCACCAGCAGGTGAATTCCAAAGCCATTTGTAGGAACATTTCTTGCCAAAGCCAGGAGCTATCACTTAGTGCTAGAGTTATTTTAACTCTGCTCCTCTCCATTCCTAAGCCGAACAAATACCTTGATTGAATGATTGGATCTGAACCTTGCAATGAAAGAAAATCAGAAGGCTTTTCTCTTTACTTCTTCCACCCCCTCTTTTTTCCACCACTATAATGAAATTTGCAGACATGGAAAGGAAATTGAGTTATTTATAGGACTGGGAGGAATGTGAGCGCTAATTGTGCTTAGTCTATTCCTAAGTGTACAGCCTGTTTGCTATTAAATTTTACAATCATTCAGCGATATACACATTTTTAAAGGAGAGAACTTCATAAATCTGACAAAGAAAAAAACAGGGTAAATTATTTTAATGGTTTAAATATTCAAATCAGAGTCAGGTTTAACATTAAAAATATTATTTACAGGATTAACCTGTCTTGCAGTTCTGGTCATTTCCTTTTTAGACTTCTACAGTTTAATGTAACTACTCTGAGCTGGTTTAAATTTTTGCTAGTCCATTCTTAAGCTTGTGTGCACCTCCAGATGCATGGCACACTGGGTAAGATTGGAAGTTGTTGGATGCAAGAGTTAAAGTAAGCACTGAGATCTCAGTCTCTAAAAAAACATTTTTGAAATCTAATAAGTCAACTCAAATTATTCTGTGCAGTATGAAGTCTTGCTGAACAGGAGGTTGTCATGAGAAATAAAATTTTCCCTTTACCTGTTTGGTTGTCTTCAGCTAAAAATACTTGCTTATTAGAAATTAAATATTTGTTAAAAGTAACTGAAAAAAAACCCTTAAAACTATTCCCAGGGTGGTTTTTACCTGCAGTGAATTATTTCCTCTTTGAAGTTTTCTTTAGTTTGGGAACTGAAGTTGTGGGAAATAGAAAATTATTCAAAGTACTTTAGGAAAATATTGTTTATTAAAAGACAATAATTTCTTAAATTCACAAGTGGAAAGCCACTGGAAGCCAGGCAGATACATGGGGGACATGTGGAGTCTTTGATACATGGCACTTTTCCCTTTACTCTTTCTTTTCAGAGTTTCCTCTGCCTCACCTGTATTCTCAGATATTTGTCCTGCTTTCCACTTAGTCCTATCATTTTATTCTATGCTTTCTCATGGCGTGGTGGTGTTGTGATTTATCGCATTCCTGCTTCACACATGTTGGCTTCACTTTCTGCTGCGTAGCTGCGTTTGGTCATTCAGCATTTTCAGTTAAAATTCTTGAGGGAAAGAGCAGAGTAGGTTCTATTCAACTTTTAGCACCTTTCTAAGCCATGCAGTAGGTTGACAGACAATGGATGGCTTGACCTTTCCCGAGTCACCCAACACCTGCTTCTAATTACCTGCAGCAGGATTGTGCAACATACACTAGGCCTCCTTGGAGGAACTGTAGACAGATTGGCCATTTGGAAGTTTCACTCACTATTCTCAAAGGCAGGAGAGAGAGTATGCATGGTTGAGGGTGTTGGGTGGCATAATAAGCTCCTTCTAAAAGTTTGCTGCCTTAGAACAACAGCAAATTTGATTGCCTCATGAGTCCAGGGGTGGATCTGGCATTTCTGCTTTGTGAGGTGTCACTGAAAATGGGAAGGTCTAACCTCTCTTCACTCACATCACTGACAGCTGGTATTGGGTGGCTCATGGATGCTCTGGGGCTGTGCTATGGCTTTCCTCCACTTGGGGCTTTGAGGTTGGCCTGCTTAGGCTTCATGACAGTGCACTGCATGAGTTCGAGCAATGGTTCAAAAGGAAAGACTTGGTACAATATACCCATTAAGCCTCCACTGTATGGTTCCTATTAATGTCCCCTTGGTCAACACAGGTTATGTGGCTGAGCCCAGGCTCGCAGTGAGTGGAGGTATAATTCACTAGTATCCCCCAAGTAAGTCTATTGTGGGAACATTTGTCATATCAAATGAAATCATAAGCTGAAAATTGTCTTTAACACGCACCTAAACATTGAAATGGAACTTTTGTTGAAGAAACTCTTGACTTCTTTTGGTCAAACTAATATGGTTGCATTGCATTAAATAGTTTTGTATTTAAAATATTAATATATTAAATATAAGAATTCATGTTGTATCAAACAGTTGTACCTATATTTAAAATTTTTTCATCTTTAAAGACAATTTGGGATTCTAAATATTTTCATATGGCTAAACTTTCCCCCCCTCTCTGAAAGCCACTGGTTTCTACATCCAGGGACCTGAAATTATTTTTAAAAAGTGATGGAAAGTCATTTTGCAGGGCATGCATCGAAGGAACCCAGAACTCGGGAGTAATTAAAGAAGGCATCTTGAAAGAGGGCACCTTGTGGAGTTCTTAGGTGATCAAACAGTTATCATTTTATCAGCTTGACAAAATCTCTTGATTTTATAGCAGAGGAAACTGAAACCTAGAAAGGAGAAGCAGTTTGCCCAAAGTCAAGGCTTATGCACCGGCAGAACACATCATGACACACAGATACCTTGATCCATGTACACGTGGGGATGGGGTTCAAAGTGTGTGTTCAGCTCCTCTGGTGTGAGAGAGAAGAACAGGGATGTGGCTCTGACTCTGCGACACTTAGATTCTAATCGGGGGTCAGGATAATGGTAACCTAACCAGTTATTCCTAAATGGCCAACAAAAACAAGACAGCAGGGCAATAGAAAGTGTCAGTGGAAAGAAGGAAAGTCAGGACAAGTTTTCTGTCTTTAAAATATCAATGTTATTTATGATATATTGAATACATTCAACTTGGGCAACTGATCTATATACACCTGTAGAATGCCCAGCCTCTTCACTCCCATAGCTGCATGATAGACTGTTTTCTGGGAATACAATTTCTACATACATTACTTGTCACTTCTTTTTATTTTTTTAATCCACAGGGGGAGGCAGGAACATTGCCGTGAGTTTAAGCCTAGCCTGGAAGACATAGTGAGTTCAAGGCCAACCTAAACTCATCTACGCACAAAGACCCCATTTCAAACAAACAAACCAAAAATGAACTCTTCCCTTTACCTCCCTCTCATCTCCCTTGTTCTCTAGATCATTTTCCCGTCTCCCATGAAGTCTACCCTCCCATTGCCCATCATCTACCTGCTATTTTGGTCTTTAAAGTATTTCTAATGTGGATTTCTTTAAGGAAAACCATGTGTTATTTAACCTGTGCCTGATTTAGTCCACCGAGTGCCAAGTTTTCAAGGGACAGCCACTTTCCTATAAATGACTCAGAGTTAGGCTTCTTCACAGTGGTGTAGTATTCCACTGTGCAAACACTACCATGAATGTTCTTCATCCATTCATTTGTTTACGCATATACAGACCACTTCCAAGATTCAGCTATTATCAACTGTGCTGCTATAAACAGGTTTGCATGGATCACTACAATATAACATCCATAATTCTAGAAAAAGCTTTTTCTGAAGGGGTCAGGTTTTAACTGCATCATGAAAGAAGACGTAGAAGTTACCGGCTTCATCAAGAACAGGAAAACCACACAACTGAGGGAGCAATGGTTGTTGCAGGTGGGCCTGGAGATATTTTGATGTGTTAGGAACTATAGAGGAATAGAGCATGGAAATAGAGGAGGTGAGACGTCCGTGAGCATCTCAGAGAAGCAGAGAGGGTTCGATCTTCGGAGCCTTTTTGATAGCAGAAAGAATTTTGGATTTAATTTTAGATATAGTAGCAGACCACCAAAGTATTTAAGCAAGGGAATGATAGTGTCCAATTTACCTCTTTAAGAAGCACACTCAACATTGATCAGATTTGTATATTTTCAGGGGACTCCGGCAGGTGATAAAGAAGCAGAAGATCAATGAGTGGCCTTGGATAAATCTAGAGCAAAAATGGATTAGGGTCTTAGGGATTAAGGGGAGCAGATACGTCCCCCTGTGATAACGAGAGAGTGTGGCAAGTTCCTTCATAGGCTATTTCATGTGTTGGTTACAAACCTTCCTTCTCCCACCTGGCCATAGTCTGGCTGAAGTGATGACTGTGGCCAATACCACATAGCCTGGTCTCCCAGCCACAGCTGGTCTACCTGGGCTAGGACCTGGCAGACCTAAGGAAAGCCATGGCACACATGCACACTAGATTCTCCTGCAAACTTGCAGTGAAGTGATACTGAGAGTACCATCTCGTATGGTGCTGAATGATGGGCCTTGAAGGTGACAGAGTCACGAGGCTTTTATTTATATTGTACAGGACTCTGTACACCTGCAGAAACCTGGACACACAGACAGAGATATGAAAGAGAGAGAGAGAGCAAGACAATGAAGAGTAGATTACAGTGGTGCCTCTGTTTAAAAACTTATGCTTTCTACAATGCTGGTTGAAAACCAAATTGGATGAGAACCGAAACAAATTTAATGGTTAGGTTCAATGCTGTCTTTATAGTGTGTGCAGAGACATTGAAAAATATAGGTTCCTGGGCCGGGGAGTTAGCTCAGTGGTTCCGGCGCCTGTCTTGCAAGCGCAAGGACCCGGGTTTGATTCCCCGGTAACCACATAACAATACTGGGTGTGGAGACCCACACCCAGTAGCAACCAGTACCACGTACTACAGTGCCGGGCGTGGTGGCTCACGCCTGTAATCCCAGCACTCGGGAGGCAGAGGCAGGAGGATTGTGATGTGAGTTTGAGGCTGAGCTCAGGGCCAGCCTGAACCACAAAGCGAGACCCTGTCTCCAAAAACCTAAAAAAAAAAAAAAAAAAAATATATATATATATATATATATATATATATATATATATATATATATATATATATATATGTTCCTAATTCTAATCTTTGCAATTCTGGGTTTGTTTTAGTCACTGGCCTTCGAGTTGACCCATTGTAGTTTTAAGAGACACTTGTGTTTCTCCCACCTTCTGCTCAAGCTAGATCTTAAAAGATTTCTTTGCTTTTCCAGATCAAAGAAGTAGAATAAAAGTGCTGCAGGTGAAACCATTAGTTTGTTCAAAGGCAAAAAAGCATAAACACTGTGAAGGTGAGCTAGTTTTTTTGTTTATCTATTCATTACTATTATATTTTTATATTTAATTAGTGTATAATGTTTACATTCCCCATGGGAAGTTGGTACAGGTAAATAACACATCTTAATTACTCTTTTCTTCTTTCCATCCTCCACACTTCCACTGGACCTCTTCCTTTGTTTGGTTCATGTTTTCACTGCATAATTCTTTCATTTCTTGTGTGGATTTGGTCCATGTACCTAACACACCATGGCTCCTTTTTCTTCCATCCTTTATCTTTTTCCTCAAAATGAGGCTGTTAGATTTGGGTTGAAAAGGACTCTTCAGATTTCACCAGACACTTTTTCTTTTTAATAAATCAAATCTCTTGATTATTTGGGGTCTTATCTGCAAATTTTAGAAGCAGTCACAAGTGAGACCTGTTATAACATGGTGTTTTTGTTGGACTTTGTTGTTGGTTTGTTGCTGTTATTGTTTTCCAACAGTATTGACAAGATCTGACTCTTATTTCCTAGGGAAATTCTGGGCTCCCACAAACTACAATAATCATCTTAGATAAAAGAACGAGCAGGAATAATTCTTGTCCCAGAGTTGTACGGTATTCACCCCAAGTTGATTTTTTTTCTCCTTTTGCAATTGAACTGAATACATTTTTTCATGCATGTTTTCCAGAAAAAAAAAAAAAAAAGATGAGGCTGTTAGGAGGTTGCTCTCAGCAAACACTGTGGGCCATCTGTCCTGGGAAGATGAAGAACACTGATCTTGATGATGAAAATCAGTGAAGAGAAATTGGGAGGATATTGGAAACTAAATATTCACTTGCAGGCCAAATAGATGGTGGTGATAGAAAAAGTATATTTTACCCTACTTCCATAAATTTCTTCATAATGTAAAAATCTCACCCATGGGAAAATGTCAACACCAACTATATTACCTAGTATTAGTGAATATTCGAGGTAGGCATGTTGTCTTTCTATTTCTTTCTTTCTTTCTTTCTTTTTTTTTTTTTTTAGGTTTTTTGAGACAGGGTCTTGCTTTGTAGTTCAGGCTGGCCATGAGCTCAGCCTCAAACTCACATCACAGCAATCCTCCTGCCTCTGCCTCCCAAGTACTGGGATTACAGGCATGAGCCACCACACCTGGCACTGTGGTATGTGGTACTGATTGCTGGTAGGCGTGAGTCTCCACACCCAGTATGGTATATGGTCACTGGGGATCGAACCCGGGTCCTTGTGTTTGCAGGACAGGCTCTGGAATCACTGAGCTAAATCCCTGGCCTCTCTTTCTATTTCTTCACTGCCTTTGCATGGCCCTTAGTTTACAATGGGCTAACTCCAAACTCAGATAGGGTTGATACTTCCAAGGTGAGCAATGAAGCATGCAAGACTATTTGCAATAAGCAGTTCAAGTACTACTGTACCAGGGATAAGAAACTGACTTACAGTTGGCCAGTAGCCATTCCTTTCCAAATACCAACCAGTATTCAGCTCACCCTATTTTTTGTGGAACTTACAGATATGTGCTGGTCAGTGTGAGAAAGGGTGTTTCACAGCAATAATTAGTTGATGCCTGGGGTAAACAGAAGAAAATAGAAGGGTAAGTAATTGTGGCAGGAAGAAGTTCGTTTTCTATTGCATTGTGAATGACCTGTGGGAAGCCAATTGTCTGGTTGTCCGGCAAATCCCCCAAAGGGTGCTGTGTGACTGTTCTGTGTTTGTGCTCAGGAGGGATGACGGATCCACACCAGGGAGAGCATACAGTCCCAGGGGCTCCGTGTTCACATTTGCAAAGCCACAGGTGGTTTTCTGGGTGAAGTTCAACCAGAAGGGGAAAATCCTGGTCTGTGGGGCAGAGGAGCTAGTTACCTTTTAAGATGGGAGGTGCAGCCTGAATGCCAGTTGGCATCTCTGACTCAGCCATAGGGCCAGGACACACCCAGGCAGCGGAGTCGCTCAGTCCTGCCTCTGCTTCTTGCTGCCTGTGACCATAGCAAACTTGCTGGAGCCTGAATTGACATGCTATTCTGCAACTGCGAGCAGCCAAGAGCTGGTCTTCCATGGCCTTGGATGAACTGACTGTACTCCGCACTGTGCTCTGTGCTTTGCTTCTCAGCCAAGTTTGGCTGCTCTCCTAGATTTCTTTTTCAGGTGTGGCACTTTACAGAGACAATTATTGTTGTCATTTTTGCATTTTATGAGAAGACACACAATATTTCCACCCTGTTTTCTCTACATAAGTGACACTATCCCCAGTGAAGGATCCACTTGGCAGGATCAATAAAAGCAGAAGCAATAATCACATATTGAGATGGCCTTTTCTATCACTGTTGTGCAGCTATGCTTTGATAAGTAATATAGATCTTAAGGTAGGAGTTCTTTTTGCTGTATATATGGGACATATGACCAAGAAATTATGCAGAGAGCTCCATTTGGAGTAAAAATTAAAAGTCTTGATTCCCTTTAATTATAGATCATTTGATCTTTTCACCTGAAAGGAAGAAGCGCAAACTCTTACTCTTTCAAATGGCAAAGGTTTCCACCAGTAAAATCTGAGCTCATAAAAGTAGTTCTGCATCTCTTGCCTCTAAACTGATTGCTCAGAATCCATCCCTCTATCCCTTCTCACGTCCAGTCTGTTCCATCTATGTGACAACTGTGGTCACAGCATACTTAGAATATTTTGATACCATATTCTTTTTAGGGCAAAGACCAACATTTTTAGCCTGACCAATAAGGTCCTATTTGATGTGGCTCCCATCCCATACAGGAATCTCCACGGGCTCATTCTTCACTAACCTATAAGAGAGCTTTTTCTTTTGCTTTTCAGAAATATCAGTTCTTCTTGTCACGGAAACATTCCTTATCCACCTTCTGTGTTCCAGAATGCTATTTGCACTGATCCCCATAAATCATTGTTTCTTATCCTATCACTTTCAGGTCCCATGTACTCTCCTTCCTAAATCCCAAGACTGTCTGATTGTCTTGTTATTTCTTCACATAGCATCTAGAGACCTCCTCTGTAACCTTGACAGCAATCTGTCATTCTGTCTGAATTTGGGCTTCCTGGAGTCCACTTTCACTTCTCAGTAAGCACAAAGACTGGTGTGCATTCCAGGTACTTTTGTGTCCTTGGGCAAAGATTAAGTGAACATGGTGAACTCTACAGCAAAGAGTATGGGCATGGGCATGACCACGGGACCTTTCTGAGCATGAGCAAGGGCCTGGTTAAATCAAGGAGGAAGTGCCAAGTCTGACATTCAGAAGAAACACAATGAGGGAACAAGGAAGAGACTCAGAAAGAAACAAATTGAAGTCAATATTAAGTTTATTTTTAAAAAGCTGAAGAACAGAAGGTGAATGTCAAAGACTCTGAGTGCTAAAAGGTAGCACTGTAGAGGCAGCATCATTGATTTCTCCTCAGAGGATCTTTTCTCTTTCTTTGAATTTGCCTCAAGTGTGAACAGATCAGGGCTGGTCACTCTGTGAGTACAGAAGAGAGGGTTCTCCCAGGGGCCAGAGCTGTGAGTGGCTGAGAAAGAAAGCTTCTTTCTTGTACACAGCAACAATGATTGCTGACATCAAGCTTGTAAAGGGGCCAAGGTGGACACTGAGGGTGACATCTGTAGCACAAGGGTCAGCAAAAAAAAGAAAAAAAAAAAAAGAAAAAAAAAGATAGAAAGAAGAGAGAGAGAGAGGGGAGAAAAAGGAGAAAAAGTCAGCAGAAAATTATCAAGGGAGGAGAACTGAGCTCAAAAATTGCAGATGAAAGGGAAGGAGAGACAGAGAGAAGTGATTTTTAAGAAGGAGGGTGTGGTAAAGAAGGAAGAGGACAGATAAATGGCCTGGAGATTTATTTAGAACGAAGTCTTGGATGACCTAGGAAAAACGGTGCAAATAGAGTGTTGGAGAAAGGAACCCAGAGGGCATGATTGTGAGAGTGAGTTTCTGAGCAAGTGCAGTATCAGAGCGATACACTGGGGCTGGAAGATCTTTAAATCTTTCAACCATTTAAGAACATTGCCAAAGACAAAGCCCTTGCTTTCCACAGAGTAGTTGAACAGATTGTTCTGCTTCTCAGACTGTTGTTCTCAGGAAGCCCGGGGCAACTGAATCTGAGCCAGAAGTGCTGAGGGTCAAGACCAGGAGAGACATCTTGGGAGACAGGGGGTGAGGGATCAAGGGGTGTTATGCTCTCATACTCTTGGCAGTGCAAGTGGGCAGGGTTCCACCTTCAGGATGATCATCCTTGGCCTGATATGCTGGGATTGTTGTGAGTTTCTCCTTTCCTGGAGCACTAAATCTATCACAAAGTATTAGAAATGGTGCTTGGGATACGATCTAATTAGCTCACTTTTGCTTTATCTGAATTCAATAGCAGGAGAGATCTGGGCTTTGCATGTTTGTCTTGTGGGATATCTGGTGGGACCAGGAAAGCAAGCAGAGACTTAGGAGGGATGAACCTGCTGCTGTATATTGACAAAGAACTGGTAGGGAGGGTAAATGTCACTATGAGCTAGGCTGATGAGCACGACATGGGCCAAAGAGATGGTTATTACAGGCCTGTGTTGTAACTGGGAGAAGCAGTTACAGAAGTAGCAAGACTCAAGTATTTGGGTTACAGAGGTTGTGATAAACAGTAACAACAAAACGAAAACCTACTTGAAAATCTTCACCAGGCAGCAGTGATGTAGGCAGTGTGTTACCTAGATACTGGGTAAAGGCTACTTAGCATCTTTAATATGTTTGTAGCCTGGGTCTTTGTAACTTATTCAATCCTGAGGTCTCTGAGTTCTTCTGTCTAAGACACCTGATTGTGCCCATTCTCATGGTAGCAAGAGTCACGTGGGGCTCTTGTGAGTTCTGCCAGACAACTGAGACTCATCGTCCCAGAGCCACCAGTCTTCTACTCATTTGAATCTTTTTCTGATGTCCAAGAAGGGAACCCTCCATTCTGGGTTTGAGTAGTATCCTTAGCACAAGGAACAGGAGACAGAAACATCACTAGAACTTCTTCAGTTAAGTTCTAGTCTCCTGTGAGTTCACATGGTCAAATAATTAATAATTAGGCAGAAATGAATCTTTGAGAGGAAGTTGAGCTTGGGCCTAATCCATGCTTCCTAGGGCAGCAAAAACGGCAGACCAAGCTTGCCATGCCTTTTATCTAATACCTCTGGAGCCAGCAATGTTACAGATCCCTCATAGGGCAGTAGTTTCCATATATCAGAAATAACAAATGTAGCCGGCCACTCAGCCAGCTGATATCTCAGGACTAAAAAATATAACAGGTCACTCAGTGGTGAAGATAAAGAGTCAAGTCCTCAGGTCCACATATGTCATAGCTGGTCTTCAGGCAGGGAAGCTTGGCCCAATCATTGTCCCAATTGTCCAATTAATTTTCCCAAATAAGATTGCTGTTGACACCTTAGATTTATTAAAGTGGTGGGGAAGGAGTTCCTGTGAGTGTCACTTCCCGTCTTGATCTCTTTGGCTCTTACCTTCTAGGACATTGTAACTTTATGCAATGCTCTGACATCTAGAATGAGACACACACCATACTCTTCTGCTGCTTTGATGTGGTTTAGAGCTCACTGTTGAGAGCAGTAACACCAAACTGGGTCCACAATAAAATTTAAATGTTGAGCTTACCCACAATTTACAATCTTAGGTTACAGGAATCAAAGAAATGACCTGTATCTTCTTGGAAGTAAAACGCAGATTGCCTTTTTCAAGCTATTTCTCTATTTTGTAAAGATCGCTTTTCCTTGAATGAAAATCATTAAGTTGCTCTGGACCATGCAGAGGGTGTTTCTGGGAATGATATGGGCTGAAAGCAGTGGGAATAGAATTTAAGGTCCCTGTGGGCAAGGCTGCTATAAAGTAAGCATCCTGCTGTGCAATGGGGAAAGAAAGAAAGCTCCAGGGCATGGACTGTGCACTCCATATATACCTGTTGATTTGCTATTAATAGGTAGGAGTCAACCTGGTTACACTCCATGCACACAAAGGGAGTGTTTCTTACAATTGAGATTAAAGTGATGATCTAAAATTTGTTATTGTAGATTTCTCAGATATTAAATATTTTCCAGAAGATAAATAGAACTCTGGGTAGTAAGAATAGGATGCCTTCAATTGCTCCCACAACAGTGATGATAAATACACTGTGTTTATTTATAATTTATTATATGTTTCTGTACTAGTCTTGTTGCAGGACACAATATCTGACTCCTATAGTTTGAAGGAGTGGAGTTCTCATTTGGCTCACATTTGAAGGTGAATGTAATGGTAAAGGGCCTGGAGGAGCAGTGCTGCTTAGTTCATGGCAGTGGAAAGGTAGAGCAAGGAAATGCCAAAGAGGAAGTGTGATGGACCAGACAGAGACCTTAAGGCCAGCCTCCATGGCTCACACACTTTCGTGTAGAGCTAAGCTCATCAATCCCTTGGAAAAGTCCCAAGGAAAATCAAGTCGACACTCTATCCTAAGCAGCAAGTCATCTATTGTACTCAATATACTATGCTATGAATTATGTCTTGTCATTTGTTTCTTATAATAGTATGATCATTGTTGAATTTATAGAGATCAAATGAAGCCAGAGACTTAATACACATGCAGAGGTGGGAGTGGAGAACAGGAGTGAAATGTAGATCCTAGATCTAAGATTTTCCAGTCTTTCAAAAAAATAAAAAGATAAAAGAAAAAAGAAACCATGCTCTTTCCAATGTAGAGCACATCTGGAATGGAGACCTATTTTATGTAGGAGAGAACATGCTCTTCACAATGGCTGTAGGTGATGCTTCTGTTTTCTTTGTCTTTAGTGGGGAAGCAGAGGAGAGGCAAGAATTAGTCTTACAAATAGTCAACTTTCTCCTGTAGGTAAGAAAGGATGACACTGGTCTCGGTACGAACTTCTCTAGCAACTTCTGGTCTGCAGAGAGCTTTTTCTTGACATTGGCTGATTTTTCTGAAACGTTTAGAAGATTTGAAGCCACTGAAGTGATAGGAGAACAGCAATGAAAGACACAACTTCTTGGCAATATGATAAGATCCTGGGGCTACATGTGAGCTAAGGTCTTTTCTAAGCCTACGGTGCTATTAGTTTAAGCATATACATTATCAAGCAAATCTCAGGGCTGGGCCAG
Source organism: Petromus typicus (assembly GCA_004026965.1). Classification (NCBI taxonomy): domain Eukaryota; kingdom Metazoa; phylum Chordata; class Mammalia; order Rodentia; family Petromuridae; genus Petromus; species Petromus typicus. Next base: position 25,311 of record PVIR01013351.1, read on the forward strand.
AACAATAGTGACTGACAGGTAATTCCCTGCAATGTGGAAGGGCTCCTGATGCGAAAACTTCTTCTGCTCCTTTGCTAAGTCAGTGATGAGAAAATGGTTGTTCCAAGAATGTGAGGCTTAAGCATGTAGGAATTAATCTTGACACTGCAGAGACTGTATATACCTAATTAACATCTAGACCAGTGTTGTCTGGGGTAACTGGCAGTGTAAATGTAAAATGGTTAAAGTAAACCAAGTTAAAGTTTCGATTCAGTTTTACTAGTTAGAGTCACATTTCAAGCACTTAATAGCTGTATGTGGCTCTTGGCTGCCGTTTCAGCTACAGCAGCTGCAGACCTTTTTCACCCTAGGGAAGATCCTACTAGAAAGTGATTGGATCCTCATTCTAGGAGGACATAGACCTGACCTTGTGGACTTTCAGTACATGTGCAGCTGGAACAATAAAATAGTTGAAGGAGCACAATAAAAGGTATAATTTAAACTGGAAAGATAATAAATGGGTTTGTTTCCTATTATCAAGAGTTTGAATTTTCATTTTAGGCCTGAAAGGGGAACCGTTGAAAAAATCTTTGAAGGATGACTTTGGCAAGTCAAGTTTAAAAAGATTACTCTTCAAAATGAGAAAGAGAAGGAAAGGGAATATTTTGGGAGCAAATAGAGAAGGGAGGCTTAAGATTCACTAAGTAATGAGTTCATGGACTAAAGCATTGGCAATGTGTCTAGAAAGAAGGGCAACTAGAGAAACTGTATTGGGGAAATATTGGCCATTAGTACAGGTGGCAAGGAAGAGGGACAAATCTAAGTTGACCGTTAAGAACTTGGTCCGTATGACTGTGTGGAGGATGAACTTAATAACCTAGCTCCTAAAATAGGAAGACATATACAGGAAGAATATGAATGGTTTTTGAGTTGGACAAACTGAGCTTGGATATGTAGGGCCATTCAACTGGAGATGTACAGGAGACAGAAAAATATTTCTGGTGTTTAAATGGCTCAGTGATACATATTTGAATCCTGTGCTTTGATTTTGTTCTAAAGATGCTGTCTCCAAGACAGAATATAGAATAGGCAGAAATGATCATAACCTTGGAGAATAACAATACTTAAAGAATCAGAGGTGAAAGATATTCTGAATATTAGGAAGAGGATTTCCAATCAGTACAGTTAAATATGTATTAATGGTGCCATGGAATTTGCAGGAGAGGATTTTTACAGAGAAAGAGTAGCCTGTGGAATAAGTTGCTGCAGACAAAATACAGTTAGGGGGATTTTTGTTGACAATGACCTCAGGAAGCTGTCATGACAGAGGGCAAAGACAAGGTTGAAGAACTTTTGGCCACTGTCTTTAGGTGGATACTTTAACAGGGAAATTGAACTTGTTCCTCCATCCAGTGTAAACAACACACCAGTTTTCTCATCACATTGGACTTCAAACATGACTATACTGCTTTTGTGATGCAAATCTTCTGTCTTTAAGTTTTTCATATTTAAATTTCTGAAAATTTCATATTTGTATAGATTTATTTCTTCAGAAGATTTAATTCTTCTCGAGGGAGAGAAAGAACACATGTCTTTATCCTTCAAAAAAATCCATAAAGCACAATACTCTTTACCATGAGAACTCTATAGATAAGATGATTAGGAGATTGCTTTTTTTTTTTTTAAGTCTAAGCCATTCTTACAATGATATCAGAAAATAAGTTTTAGAGTTATGACCATGAGGAATCAATTTAGGAAGATGTATCCCAAACATCTACCTCTAAGAGTTGTAGTGAATTTGAAAGAAATGTATCTTTATCATATGTCTCATCATTATAAAGCTGTTCTATGTCTGATCATCATGAAGCCTTCAGCTCTTGGCTTACTCCAAAGTGGAGTGAAGAGGTAAGTATCCAGATTTTTTGCCATCGATGTGCTAATAAGGATAGTCAAGACATAATACATAATACATAAGACATAATACAATTTTTAGGAATAGCAAACTCTTAGAATTCATTGAGTGCTTATTCTATTAGCCATTGTTTGGCTTTTAGTGTTCACTGTGTGAGAGGTTACAGGCATTGTGCTGAACTCTGAAGTGTTTATAGTATTTGCTGTATTTGTCTATTACTAGCTCTGTGGCATATAGGAAAAAGAGAAAGAGAGAATAAAACCACCCTCATCTTATCTACATAATTAGTAAAGGAGAAATTCAGGCTTTGAATCCCAGCTGCCTGATCCTGTGTGTGTGTGTGTGTGTGTGTGTGTGTGTGTGTGTGTGTGTGTGTACATGCACATATGCACATGCGTACGTGTGCATGTACACTCATGTGTCTTCCTCACAAAAGTCTAAAGTTTAGAACCATTGGTACCCCTTTGCAAATGATGAACCAAGAGTCTGATAAGTTAAATAGATTTTCCAGCATCGTACAATCCATAAATAATCAAATCAGATTTCCAGTTCAGTCATTGACTCACACTCTCTCTCAGTGAGTTTTGCTGGCTGCTAGTATTCTGTCCTCATGCAGTTTCATAGACTTTCATGATGGTGAGGAAAATAAGAGAACTTCAAGCCAGCGAGGACCAGAGATGAGCTCATTCCTCTCTCTCTTTCCTGTCTTTATCTAGTTGGTATCACACTGAAGAAGGACTGATAGTTGGCATGGATAGAACAGCTCTGCATATTGTTTTGGAAAGCTGGATATACTCTATAGAGTCAATGGAAATTACCCAAATTTTATCTGTTATTGGCATGCTTTCAAAAAGGAAAATCTATCACTTGTAGCCTTTCTCCTATGTAATGGTATTTTCTTATATTCAGTATTTTTCTACAGAATGATTTTTGAAACATCTGAGTACCACTGGGTGACAATGTATTAAAATAAGTTATACTGTGGTCATTGAATTATCATCCTTGACTGATATCTATGGTGATTTTCTTACGACTATCTGTAACAAACTGAAATTAAAGCCAAGAGAATGCAGTTAAAGCTCTGGGATATGTAATGCCATGTTACCTTTCAGAAAGTTCATGCCAGTTGATATGTCCAGCAATGGCGCTGGCATTTTTGTAGTTTTATCAGCTCAATCAGAAAAAAGGAATTACTTTGCTGTTTTTTTTTTAATTTAGTCTTTGTTGGTACATTATGAATACACATCATCATCACATTCAACATTGAAGATTTGTACCAGAATATGACATGACTTGATTCTCATTTTTTCCCTTTTCCCCCACCATGCAACCCCTCACCACCTAAATACATAATCTTTTTTTTTTTTTTTTTTTTTTTTTGAGACAAGGTCTTGCTTTGTAGTTCAGGCTAACCCTGAGGTCAGCCTCAAACTCACATCACAGCAATCCTCCTGTCTCGGCCTCCCGAGTGCTGGGATGACAGGCATGTGCCACCACGCCTGGCACTGTGGTATGTGGTACTGGTTGCTGCTGGGGTGAGTCTCCACACCCAGTATTGTATGTGGTTATCGGGGATCGAACCTGGGTCCTTGCACTTGTAAGACAGGTGCTGGAACCACTGAGCTAAATTCCTGGCTCATCCTTTTTTCTTTATTATTACCACATTCATTTTCCCCTCGTTATTTGGCCCTACACTCTCTTCCTTTTTAAATATTTTCTATTTCACAATATCAACCATACATACTACAACTCATGTACAAGGAGGAAAGTTGAATCATAACTGTGATAGGGCAAACAGTATCCCTTCTAGAATTATGTGTATCTCACATTTTAAAATATGCTGGTTTATACAGTGAGAGAGATGTGGAAGATGTGACTCAATTAAGAATTTTTTAGGTGCTCAGTGTCTCAGATTTTCTGAGTGGGACAAAGTGTCTTTTATAAAAAGAAAGTGGCTGGTTGAGCATGACAGAGAGAATTGTGAGGAGGGAAACAGAGAATAGATAAAGATATTATGCTTTTGAGACAGCGGGACATGGATATCCTTTTGCATGATGAAGAGGCCACTTATGGATTTCCCTTACAAGGAACAGATTCTTGTAGACTTATTTTAGGTTTCTGGTTTTCATAACTGTGATATAATGAATTTATGCTCTTATACATTTTTGATAATCTACTGTAGAACTGTTTTCATATTTTTGCCCTTGTTTCGTTTCTTGGTTGCTAGCTCATTTTTCATATCACTGATTTCATTTTTTGTTTATGGATTATAAAAGATTCATTGTACAGTAAGAATATTAACTGTTACTCAGGCATATCACCACTGTTTTCTATTATTATTCATTCTATAATTTTGTGTTTAGATACTTGTGAATGGCCCCTTTTTTCCTTCTTGTATAAAATATGGAATAAAGATCATGGATTGTCAGATCACAGAGTCCTGGAGTACATTTTTAAACACCAATTTGGACAAATTGTTTTACCTCCTTGAGCTTCTTTCTTGGAAAATAATATTAATTTTACGTGGTTAGTTGCAACAATTAAGTGAGAGATTGCATATAAAAGAAATTAACATCATGTCTTAATACATTTTAGTCATTAATTTATTTATTATTTATACATTTTATTTATGGTTTCTATCAAGGGTTTGAGTGAGATAGAAGATTTTTGCCTTTCACTATAGATCCAGTCAATGTCTCCAAAGTTCACATAGATAAGGGCCTGCCTTTTTCAATCTGTGTCAAATTATTGCCACCATTAATTAGTGCCATGTTTTCATGTCTTAGACTCTGAAAGAGAGCATCACATCACTCTTATCTTTGTTCTGACCCAGGATGTACTCATTTTACCATCTGTTGAAAAGCCTGGCTGAAGGTGGATATTTCACTCTTTCACTCTAGATGGGGTGGTTGAAGAATGCAAAAAAAGAGAACGTGTTTCTTATCATTCTTTCAATTAAATCTGTAGAAGATCCTTTCCATTTTGATCTGAGGAATGACAGGTGATAAAACCACCAATACATTTCAGACTGATCTCAGAGTTGGCTTGGAGGTGATACATATGTAAAACTGAACTTTAGTCCAAGCCTTTTGCAAAGCAAAACTTTCTTCAAGTGCAACAGCTGTTAAAAGAACACATCATTCTAGGCACTATGTATCCAGGAGCAATTTGTAAAAATTCTCAGAGCTTTGTGTTCTTATGAGTTTTGCAAGATGGGTTTGCATTTTGAAGTGATAGGAGTAGATAGGAACAAGAAGACATGTCTTTTCAAAATACTCCAAGAACACTGGGTTTTCTTGACTTTGGGACAACTTCAATTTGGCAATATTTGGGAGCATAGTTCCTTTTTTTCTAAGGAAATAACATCAACCCAAAGTGTTTTATTTCTTTATTGACAGAATTCTGAGATCATCATAACAGAAAATGGTAATTTGATTCATAAGATGGCAGACTATGTTGTTTAAAGATGCAAAATAATTTTCTCCATGATCTTAAAGATGC
>PVIR01013351.1:30802-42668 GCA_004026965.1 Petromus typicus
CCTCCTGCCTCTGCCTCCCGAGTGCTGGGATTACAGGCGTGAGCCACCACGCCCGGCACTGTGGTATGTGGTACTGGTTGCTGCTGGGTGTGAGTCTCCACACCCAGTATTGTTATGTGGTTACCGGGGAATCGAACCCGGGCCCTTGCGCTTGCAAGACAGGCGCCGGAACCACTGAGCTAACTCCCCGGCCCTTAAAGATGCTTTTTATCCTCTGCCTTGGTGTCAGTTTTCTCCCAAGCCCACAGATAAATCTGGAGAATAGTAAATGGGTTCCTTTATACCTGCTTCCCTTTGAAGTGTAAATACTGTATAAATAATTCAACTTCTTATCACGTCACCTATTTAGGAACATATTTTGAATTTTTAATATCCCCAACACTGTGGTAGATAAGGGAGAGAAAAAATAATCTCCAAATTACTTTGTGACAATGTAGTGCAAAGCTTGCTGTATGTAAAACTCACATGAGCAACCCATGGAATTAATGTAAAATTGTTTACTGCAGAATGTCTTCTCTACCGAGTTGCTTAGAATGTACTCTGAACCCAAACTATATGATTCAGCTTTCCTGTTGCAGAGCCAACATATTGCACTCTCACAATGTAAGGGAGTAGAGGTTGCTTTCGACTTACAGTTTCAGAGAGTTCAGTCCACAGTTTGCTTGTTTCAAGACAGGAACATCATGGAGGCAGGATATGGTGGAACAACGATGCTCATTTCATGGAGACCCATAGCATAGCATAGGGGATGAAGACTCAATAAAAAGGGGCCAGATAGCAGTAATAGTACCTTAAGGTCATGCTTCCCTGACACTAAGATACATTCATTAGTATGCTTTAATAATCACCTAGGTGAGTCCAGAGCTGACTAAGTTGAGTACTACACCGATCAAGATTAAGCAATAGTCCACCAAACTACAACCTTAAGCCATACACATTATCCAGTTTAAGCAAATGACAGTGTCACAATTCCACCTCACATGATATAACCCTGAAAATGTACTAAGCCCTTCTCCAAGATATCAAAACTTTCAGTTCTTTTGAAAGATCCAAGCTCAACATTTTTGCTGTAACTTAAGGCAACAACTTAGCTGTGGGTTCTTGTAACAATAAAAAACTAAGTCCCATTATCTCAAGATATAGTGGCTCCACATAAATATATCTATTCCAAAAGGGAAGAAACAGGGGATGGAGCAGGACTGACCCAGTACTGAAATCCCCCAAGGAAAGTTCTGTAGTTCCGTGTCTGCCATCTAGGCAATGTGATGGTGATATGTTAGTCTCAGGGTTTAAGAAGCCCCATGACTATAGCCTTGTTGTCTGCAGCCCACCTGATTTCTCCTTACTGGCTGGATCTACACACTGTTTGTGGATTTCCTCAGCAGATAGTCCATATTCTTGGCATCTCCAACTTCAGGGGTCTCCTTTGCAGTTTCAGCTTTCCTCACTCCTGAAAAACAACATAACACTAGCTTCATGTCTACCAGTGGGAATTCTCACTCTGTGTATACTTTCTGGCCCCCTGGACTGGAAACCTTCATGATCACATAACTCTTGCATTCTGCATAACTATACAGACAGCATCACATGGTCAACACCAAGGTCTGTTGCTAGATTGTGCAGTGGCCAGGGCCCATTGGACCACCGCTGCAGTAGCTCTGGAGTTCTTGCATGAATAATCACAGTGAAATTAATTCCAGGGATCTAATTTTCTATGTGTCTGCTCTCTTGCATGAAGCTCCATGGCTTTATGCAATGAAAGAGTTTCAGGTTACATCCTTGAAGTCACAATAGGTGGTGTCTTATAGATTTCTGAGATCCTCTCAAGGCATCTTTCTGCTATTCCCAGTTCAAAATATATTTTTTCAATGGTGTTAATCATATCTGACACCACATCCCTTTGTTCCCAATTTTACATATATGATTCTTTTCTGGCAAAACTGAAAAAATTTCAAATTGTTCTACCTTTCTTTTGCTTCTGATTCTCAATATAAGTTTGGTTATAAATAGCTAGCTATACCCATGCTGCAATCTAACCACTGAGCTTGAAATTTCATCAGCCAGATAAAGTGAGCTGCTATCTTTAAATTCAGCCACACAGCCTTAAGACTTGGATACGATATGTATATCTGAAACAGAATGTAGCATGTGGATTTTCCATTACACTTTCCAGTACAGATATAAGTTACAATTCTCCTTTGAAATCTTGTGAATCTAGCCTTGACTATTGAGTTTCTATCAGCATTCTGGTTTTGACCTCTGACCAGAAGCTTGTATCATGCTCTGCTGATACTATTTTAGGCTTTCTATAGCCTTCTTTAAATTTTTTCAAACTCCTCTTGCACACTAGTTCCAAAAGCTTTTGAACCATGTTATCAGGTATAATCATAGTAAAGACCCCGTTCCTAGTACTGTGTTCTGTATCAGTCAGCTTTCCTGCCACTATTTTGAAATACTTGATACTCATGACTTAAAGAAGGAGAAGGTAACTTTGGCTCAACATTTAGAAGGTGCAGCCCATGGTCACCTAGCTGCAAGGCAGAAACATCATGGTAGAAGTTGTTCTAGAAGAACACAGTGGGAGCAGATCTAAGAAGAAGGGGCTACGGGGAACATATACCCCTCAAGATCATGGCTCCATTACCTATTCAGACATGCCCAGAAATGTGCTTTACTAAGTATCTTGAAAATTCCCAAGTCAACCGAATTGGCAAACAAGTCTAATCATCATACCACCCTTCTGAAACAGCATGCTATTCCATTGGCATGCTTTTCATTATCCCAGACCCCAGTCACCTCCCATCTCTTCCTCTGCTGTTATCTGAAAGAGCCTAAGCTTTTCTCTACTCTAATCCTCCCTCTCACATAGAAGTGCTGCCTTCTCAGCAGGATTATCTGTGGCACTGGGAAATCCAGGGGTCAGATTTATTCTCTATATTTTCTCTCCATTCAAGTCTTGAGTCTCTGGTGAGGGATATTGTTTTCTCCCATTACATTTTCTTCTTTATCACCTCAGTCTTGAGGATTCTTTGAATCTTCCACTTCTGGCTTACAGGTGTGTTTATTTACTTGCACAAAAGTGGGATTTAGTATTGCTTTTGTTCTCTACTGGCATGGATTTCATTTGTCCACTGTGTTTATTTGCATGGTATATGGTGCCCAGATGAATAGACTTGTATTTAGGTTTACCCAGTTATTCGCTGTTATGGTTTTACCCATGAAAATAAAAGAAAATGAAATTCCTGTTTTATCTTGCAAATTTTGGGAGCAAATTTTCTTGGTAAATTATTTTAGAAACATTTCACTCTACTATTCAAAATATTTTTCTTGTGTCTAATACAATTCTTTCATATCCTAACCCATTTCTTCTTCTATGGAACCTACACATGATTATACATCAGTGATCAACATTATCAGATATACTCTGTAAAATATATTTACCATTTTCCTTGAAAAAGCAGATTTGAGCATTGTGTTAGTGTCACATTTTTGTACTTAATATTTCCCTCTTTTTGAGAGGTAAAGGAAGACTCCACTTTGCTGGTATTATTTTAGTACTGAAAACATATACCTGAGAAAGGAAATTGATAGAAATTCACTGGAAATACATTTTCCAAGTTAAGCAGTCATTTGCCTACAGTTGACCTAAGTTCAACTTTTATTTGGCTCACAAGTCACTACAGAGAATGAATGAGCTTTGCTTGAAAGTTTGGATTTTGTCCCTTAAGGAATTTGTCATTTTGGCTGAAGGCCCAACTGCCCATCTATAAAATATAGAGCTATTGATTTAACCTTGCTACCTACCTTATAGATGTGCTGTAATAATTTAATGAAAACTGCTTTGAGCTCTTTGGAGAAGGTTGAGGGAGATGGTGATGCTGGTGGAGGGATGCTCTCTATAAACAGAGAGCTATCATCACAATGTTTTATTAATTAGGTGTTTGGATCCTCTTATAAAAGGTCAAGCTACCTAAATGGATGGAGATTTATAGATAGCCAGTTGTAAAAGCACATTCGAGCATACTCAAATACTAAACAATCACAGATGTGCACATGAGATTATGCATGGCCTGACAACAGTATGGCTTGTACCTGGGAACTCATGGGAGGGACTTATTTTTCACAACCCTTTTCTCACTTTGTACCATATAGCTGAGACATAAACTGCCTGCACTGGCCAGCATTGTAATGACAATCCTTTATAAAACTCTTAACAGTCCTTCAAAGGCAAAACAAAATTAGGAACAGATTGTGCAAAACTGGGTCTACATTGGACTTTAGGATTTTCTTTTTTTTTGGAGTGCTAGGAATTGAACCCAGGGTTTCATACGAACCACTACTGAGCCACACCTCTAATCTTAGAGATGTTAAAATCTTATCTAGGTTTCCATAGACACCATGTAGTAATCCAGAAGGACCAGAGCTAGTTATTTGTTAGCTATGTATATAAACTTCCATGATTTTCTACAGCTTTCAGGAATTTCTCTAGAAATTGTTAAGCATCGGAAACAACAGAGTGAGGTCTATGGCTCATTCTCACATGAACAAACGCCCTTAAAGGGTAAACCCACAGCACAGACCACAGAAGGCAGTGATCAAAGACTTTGACTTTTGGGCTTTGATTATTTCCTTCTTCGTTAAGTCCACGAATAACACAAATAAGAGGAAACTCTAATGATGACAATACAATAGTTTGATTTGGGATGAGCTACACTGGTGGCCTCTTCTCCCAAATTCACTGAACTGTTGCTCAACCTTCTGCTTGACACTCACTGACACCGGCCATCTCCTGTTACCATTTGGCAAAAGCTCCCTACCCTAAATGTTCCTGTCTTGCACAATGGAAATGGTACCCATAAGGTCTCAATCAAATTGTCATGTGAATTATTTTACATTTCATGAGGAAGATAAAAATAGGCTGGATTGGGATTGGAAAAACCATTTCATATCATCGACCTTGAGCAGTCTCCATCTGTGGCCATTCCAGCGTGGTCTCCTCTGCTTGCTAACCTAAAGTTGAATCTTCTTAGCGATGACTCAGGCCACACTTCTATTGCCCAATTCTTGTTACGACTTGGGAGGTTGTTGTGGCTGGTTTGTTTTTAATATCTTGCCCAATCTTTCCATTTTTAGTTCCAGACTATTGCTTTTAACCACTTTCAACTCTCCCATTCTTTGCAGAATGACACAGTACTGTATACAATCTAGCTCAAGCAGTTTTTCAATCTCATTCCAGGGTGACTACATCATAGTCATGGATTTTACAAACACTGCAAGTGGAAGATTATTATATAACTTCTTTTATCTTCTTAAGGATCCATTTCCAAGGAATTCACAATTATCATTGCATAGATTCCTCATCATAGTCATGAGATGTAGGTGACATCTACTCTTCTTTGGGCAGACAAGGAAACTGAAGATAAGAAAGATTAGTTAACCAACAACCATTATTCCATTAGCAATTGATCAAGCTAGTAACTTGAATGCAAGTCTAACCAACTCCAATAACCACTTCTGTCTACTACACACCTGCCTCCTTAGCATTCTACTTGATGTAGTCTTGCAATACTTTCCTTTATCTGTCTCTCAAAAACATGCTACCTAGCTTCCTATTTTACATTCTAAACATGATTTAAAAATCATATTTTCATGTGAGTTCTTCCTACTTTCAGCTTCCATTTTGCTTAAAAGAAAAAAATACTGGACTCAAACACAGACCTTCCTGTACTGTACCCCTGTCCTTCACTGTAGTCAACTAAAACTCACCCCAAACACAGTGTCCACAGGAACCTTAGGAATTTTACTAATAAAATAAACATCCTTTAGTCTGAGCCTAAGAAAATGCTTTAATATTTTAGTCAAAGAATATTTGTCAGTGCGGTGACAGTACACTTCCCATGGTCCTCTGTCACCATGTAAAGCCTTTTTACAGTGTTACACAATTGTCCTTTACTCCTTAATTAATGGTTCTTGATCAAAATCCATGTTAAGTGTTTCAGAATGGCTGTTTGCTCTTTTACACAAAACTATGTCTCTCTCTCTGTAAACATGGATTATTTTTTCTTGTTCAATCTATATCACAATTTTTTGATATTTTACTGCTTATATTGGCAATCAAGGTAGGAAATGATTATATTTTTTTCAAGATAAGTTCCAATATACAGAGTGACAATATGAGGCAGTGGCTTACTGTGGTAGTTTTTGTAGATATATTTGTTTTCTACAACATCTTTTACTCTGTTGAATTCAGAGTGCAGTTTTGAACATCTTACCCACCACATATGCTTCATTTTATCAGTAATTTTGCTCACACTCATTTCAGTTTGAGTAAGCTTGTTATCACCATTGTGTCCAGCAATAACAAAAACTAAAGTTGAAAAAATGAAAAAATCTCAAAAATAATGCTTCCATTATCACCTCCAGATTTTTTATTAATCCACAGCATTTATTTTCTCAGTAATATCTTCCCTAATCTGTGAACAGCTGCATAAATAATTAGAAAATGCCTAGGAATGCAGAAATACCCCAAACACCCCTCTCTGTTGTCATAATTTTATTTTAATGAAATAGAACTAACACAGGTGCAGCTAGTATTTTGATAGTGGGTACTCTGGGGCTCAAATTAATTTTCTGTTGAATGACTGGGTGAATATTGTGAAACTTTGAAACCAAGCAGATAGAGCTGTGGGTCTTCAAGCCCTCTATGTTGATTAAATAATTTCTTTCCATTGGAAAAATATTCATAAGTTTACATTACTGATTTTTGTAAGTGACCTAGTAGAATTATTCAACTAGATAAAGAGACAAGGAAGATAGAAAGGGAGGGAGGCAGGGGGAGAGAGACTACTGGTGAGTGCTATAGGTTAAACGTGAAATGTCTCACACAGGCTCATGTGATAAAGGCTTGCATCTCAGCCCCAGCTTGGTATTATCAAGAGATGCTGAAGATTTTAGCAAATGGGGACCAGTGGGAGGTCTTTTCGTTATTAACGGTGTGTTTTTGAAGTCTGGGACTCATTTCTATCTTGCTTCATTGTCTATGGTGAGAGATTTTGCCACACCAAACACTAGCACCATGAGATTCCATTGCAGACCTAAAAGTGGTGGGCTCAACTGATTACAGACAGGAACCTTTGAAGGGTGAGTTAAAATAAGCCTTTGCTTTGTATAAATCAATTATTGCAGGTGTTTGCAACAGTAACAGAAAGCTGACTAGCACAATGAATTATCGATGAAAGTTAAATCATCTACATTTACTTAGATTAGCTTTATGGAAAAGGTAAAAAAAAAAAGAGTACTCAACAGTTACCACTTCCTAGTTATTTTGCTCCCCTTTGTCATTACCTATGCTCTTGACGCCATGTGTCTCTATTGTAACTATATGGAAGGAATACTATATAACAATGCACTACTTGTCTTCAGTGACTTCACACTGATATCTACATGTGGTCATATTTACACCATTAAGAACAGAAATCACTTTCAGTCAGACTACCAGGAAGTGTTTACCAGTGTACCACCCATAGGACCATATACAACAAAGAATAGATAAGAGAAAGTGGGAAAATAGTCTCAACAGTGAAGTAGTTTGACTGGGATAGAGACCTAGTCTTGGGGGTTGGCAAAAAAGAAGCCTGGAGATATGGATTCAGAGGGTTGTAAAAATAGAAAAACAAAACAAAACTTTGGAAACTCTCTGATCCAACAACCTGACTTCACAAATCAAGAAACAGTCTCCACATAATGGCAATTTTATTGAAATTGCCTATGAATAACTGGAAGCCAGGGCTTGACTTCATATTCTAGGACTCTTTTAATGCCTAACACACCATGTTTCTTCTCTTTAATTCATTTCATAGGAAAAGTCCAAGAGGAATGATCACCCTCATGATGTACTTTGCTCCTGACAGGTCCTGAGTAAGAGCTTCTTAAGTGACCTATGAAGAGTAACCTCGAAGCTGATTTAAATAGAAGAAACTTTCAAATAACTCACTGCAGTATTGACTAACTAGCATCCCTGCTCCATAAAACATGCCACCCTCTTAATCCAAATGAATGATGCTTCTGTTTCAGTGTTTGGCAAACAAATGATGTTGAAAAGTGGGCAAGGATGCATAGTGAAGTAGGAAGCTGTACTCCAGAACTCCAAGGTACTCCTGAAGTTATTTCTAGGGAGATGGGGTGGAAGGCATGAGGAAGAGAGGATAAATGGGTGAGATCTTTTCATTCCATTCATTCTTCTCTCAAAAGATAGACTCCACTTGCTAGATATTGGATCCCTGCATTACATGCCTCAAAAAGTGTTTTCTGTTCAATAATGGAGATTTGAAAGGATTGACATTAATGGGCAGAATATTATCTTTAAAATCAAGCAGTTCTGGAGTAAAATACATAGCACAGCTTTGGGTAAACTGATTGACTTCTATACTTTGAAAAGAGTATGTAAGAACAACTACAAATTGGAACTTTTGTAAAATGAAAAGAAAAATTTTTTTGTGTTACCAAGATCAAACCCCAAAACCTTGCATTTGCAAGGCAGGCAAGACATCACTGAGCTAAATCCCCAGCCCAAGAACATTGTAAGACTTTTAATGATATACTTAATGTGTGGAAGTTAGTACTTCTATAGCAGTTAAGTATAGTTCTACAAATTCCACAGGAGTCTTAACTTGCCAGGCTAATCTCCAAGTAGCTGTTTTAAAAATCAGCACCTTCAGTTTGACCATTCTCTAAGGTTTTATACAATAATATTCAGTGGTGTATTAACTTCTAGACTGAAGTAATGGTAATTTAAAATCCAAAACAGAGATGATAATGGCAACAATAATAATTTACCTTTTGGCTTTTGCTGGCTTTTCACATTCTTTTCATTTAAATTTCTAAATAATCAGAGTCAAAAGGGAAGCACTATTTCTATTTCACAGATTAGGCAGTGGAAGAAACATAGGAACCAGACAACTTTTAATCAGATGGACAAACCATCTTAAGCTCGTCTTCCTTTCCTCAGGGTTTCTTGGTTCCAAAGCTGTGCTTGTTGATGTTCTTATGTATAGAGCCAGTCTCACGCTACATCCACAGCTATCATCAACCAGCGAAGTACATAAATAAGTGGAAGTTCCAATCCCTCCCATCCCACATGACCTCTGAGGCCTTCTCGAGTTTTCTGTTTGTGACCTGGAATTTCTCCCAACTTACACACTTCTTCTCCAGCAGCTCTCTCTTCCCTTCATAGTGCTCCAAGGCTTGATATCACAGCAGAATTTCCTGCCTGTTGGAATAGTCTCTGTTTCGTCTTGCAAGTCTGGTGGAAAGAATTTGATGAAAACAAACCAGAAATGATAATTTTGGCTGTGGTCATTTCCTCATACATCTCCTCCCTGTTGTCTGTCTGCGGCTCTGTCGAACATCTTTGTACACTTCCTTATCTGCTCATATCTGACTAGTGTGAAGACCTCCTTCCTGTCCTCTGTTAGGCCATTAGAAAGCCACATCCCACTCTTTGGTGTCGAGTGCACTCATCACAGAATGATGTTGGCAGCAGGATTAGACCAGAGTGCACAGTCAGAGCTTTCATGATCCTCCACACAAGGAAAGACAACTGCTAATAAACCTGGCAGCAATAAAGAGAAATACGATGTATTAAAGAATAAGAGGGCCCTTATATAAAACAGCGACTACATTACGATTTTAAAAAGTATTGGTGAACAATGTTCAACATAGAATAACTGAGGGTGAAGGCATTCCTCTAAGGATAATTCCCAGTAAAAGAAAGATCAAAGAATATAGAAATGAGACCTATTAGAAAAACAGCGTTCTAGGCAGAAAGAGAGGAGAGATATAGAGGATGTCAGCAGAGGTCGTAACATGTGAAGGAAGTAACAGAGGTTATAATAGGACCAGAGAACGGGGAAGGGTTATGAAGAATTTTTAAAAAGATGGAATCTTGGAATTTCCAGTATTGGGAGTGATGTGGTTAGAAATGAAGTTTGGAACCGACCCTGACAAAGAGTCTGCTCATAGCATGTTGGAAAAGATGGATGAAAGAAGAAGTGAGATGAAAGGAAGGGAAATTGAGTCATACTTCCTCGTTCCAAATATTCACTGCTAAGGGGAACTGGGCAAATAGCAAAGTTGAAGAAGAACTTGTGACTGCATATTCTGAATGAGAGGGAAACCCCTTTGTCCTTATCCCCACTTGAAAGTATAAACAACATGCAAATTAAAAGAGAAAAATTCCTCCCGTGTCACATTGAGACATTTCTGCCCTGTTGTTGTGACTCACTGCTGGACTATTCTTACAAGAAGGCAATTTGTTGGGATGGGCAAAAACAAGAACCTCTCTGGAATGTTTACCCATTCTTTGGACCATAGTGTTTTTTTTCCCCCTACAAAGGTCTCCGTTCCTTTGGAAACACTTGGATTAGATTTGAAGAGGAAAAATATCTCAGATCTTCCAGCCCAGCTTGACTGAGGTACACAGAGCATTCGGGAATAGCTCTGCAAGAAGCAACAAATGATGCTCATGACTTAAAAATCACCACCTTGATTCAAATCTTACACAGATGGATGAAGAGGGACAGTTACACTTGAAGGAGGTGTAGGAGGATGGATCGCTGTACATAGTTAATGCTAGTTGGTCATACACATTGGGGTTTACATTCTATTGTACTCAGATGGTGAGAAAGACATGGGTGGGGAAGAACTCCAGCTCTGTGTGTCAAGGAAAATATTTCTACCATACAGATCATCTGAGTGAGAGATCTAAATGTAGCAGTTGGGGCTATTGTCTCAAAATATGAGCTTTCTTCCATCATTTTAAAATCTACATTGAAAAATTTGGGTCAAATAGATGAGGAAAACATAAAGCACTTAATTATAGGTTCACAGATTCTGCTTAAGGATTAGTTGCCCTTTGTTTTTCCTTTCCTTCTCTTTGTTTAACAGAGGGACATGAGGTAATTATTTTTCTTTAGGTTCAGAACATTTAATCCTCACATACTGTATAATTAGTTGTATTAAAAAATAAAGAGAAAATGATCAAAGTATTTCTAACATGCTTAGCTTTATCTTCTATCTTTAGAGGAAGAAATCTTGGGTAATTATGGTTGCTTGAAGAGAGCAAAAAATATATTCAATGATAGAGGGATATGGCAGGAGGGAGGAAGAGAAGAAG
Organism: Petromus typicus; assembly: GCA_004026965.1. Taxonomy (NCBI): domain Eukaryota; kingdom Metazoa; phylum Chordata; class Mammalia; order Rodentia; family Petromuridae; genus Petromus; species Petromus typicus. The sequence goes on from PVIR01013351.1 coordinate 41,976, forward strand.
AGATGGAGATTAAGAGAGAATATAAGAGGAGACTGAAGAGTTCAGGGAATTCTAGAGAATACATGGATGACTGGAGTCTATGTACAGAGCTTCAGGGACAAGGAGTTGATGTGAAAGTGGATAATATTTTAAATGGCATCAGTGTACTACTAATTTATTGTTTTGTATGACATCAATTTTAAATATTTTTTTCCCAAAACAGTCCCACTTAAAAAAGATAATCCACATTCTTTTCTGAATTTTTGAAAGCCCATCCTACTTTAAAAAACTTAGTTCTCCTTCAATGCCTTCTACAGCTTATTAAGTGAAACAAGTATTGCATTTGTAAATACTTTGTGTCAATATGTCTGTGAAGTGTCTTACTAAATTTGCACATCTTTGGAATAATCTAATTTCAGATATAGTTATGTATCATAAAAACAATTATTTTGGAAACTTCTTGGGGAGCAAGTCAAAGAGATACTGACCATCTCTCTTGAAGACCTGGCATCCAAGATGGACAAGGATCTCTCTGGGCTGGTAAGAACAGATGTGAAATTTCTACTGAGGACCATGGACAGAGAACATGGTAGGTACAGAGAGGAGTTTGAACTAAGGTGAAAGGGGACAATGTTGAGATTGTAACAAAAAAGTAAGGAAACAAATTTTATATATATGGGGGGGTGGTAGGGTGGGTGGGGCTATGGGAAAAAA